>JAZGTJ010000249.1:0-75681 GCA_036877575.1 Botia almorhae
CAGCTTCCTCACAGCTTAATTTTGCAGTGATGCTGGAGTGTGGAGATTAGAGTCTGGGGGCAAGGAGGGGCACACAGAGGCTTGGTTGAGGGATGCCAGGGTTACTATGGGGGACCATAATCTTGTATTAGGTGCCTGGAGACGGCAAATGAAAGACTGGCTTTAAAAGGGAAACTTTGTATGAAATACAGGAAGAAATAAAATTGTCTTACCCTATTGACATCTGTACTGGAAAAAATCCATTTCAGTGGAGTACAATGCTTTAGAAAAACAGAATATGTGGAACAATGGAGTCTGTCAAAGGGATCCATTCTTCCCTCTGTAACAATCTTCTGCTAAGCACTCTACTTACCAATCCAGGTTATTAGCCAATCATGCGATCTGTCGTTGTAAGCTGATTGTAGGAATGTAGAATCCCTTCAGTGAAGATCAGACACCAGGGCTCAGGTACATAATGTATCCTGGAATAATTATAGGATTTAAAAAGATGTTAGGCTTTGTAAGTGCTTTCTTTGTTACATTTTCAGGAGGTTGACACTTCTGAGTTTCTAAAACATAATATTAACATCTAAAGGGGTGTGTTGGGGGGATGAAATTCTTCAGACATGTTTAAATCAGTCTGTACCTTGTGGCATGTTGTGCTCTCTAAATAACTATGTGTGAGTGACCCAACATACCCATTATGCATTCAAGATCCAGGAATTCTTTAAAAAACTTTGCCTATTAGGGGGTTAGTTGCATAATTTGTATTTTTGATTTTTTGTCTGTTCATTTGAATCATAACTTTACAATCATCATAATGTGTGAGAAAGTAAATGTCTATTTTCAATTTGACATAAAAACACATGCCACATGTTAAATGCTGAAATATGCACTGCAGAATTTAAAGCCCGTCATATTTTGTTTTCATTGAATTCTTTTTATTTTTCTCTGTCTGTTTCACACAATCATTAAAATCCTCCCAATGTTATGTCTCTCTAGTAATAAATAAATGCTCCAATAAATAAATAAAATGATTGTCATATTGTAATGGAAACACTAAACACTATGTGTAACGTAGGACTAATAACTCATAATCAACCTGGCTCCTCTCGAATCATCCAAGCAGCAACTCTGACTGTTTTCCATATCAGGCCAAGCAGCTGCTCCCCTAATAGTAATATTACAAATATCTGAAATGTCATTTTATGACATCACACTACATTGAAGGCAGCTGAATCATAAAGACGGATTCCTGAGAGCAAAATCACATTCCAGAGACATTTTCTCACTGTGTTAAATGAACCCAGATGGTCATGGATATTCCTGTAAAGTTATCAAAAACATTCTTGCTTTTACATTAGTAGAATGTTTTCTTAATGTTATATATCATACATATCAAAACTATGATTGTTACGTTGTTAGTGGAGCCTTTTAAAACCATTACAGTTAATGCTTTATATTTAATATAATGTTACGTTTTAAAACAATGTAAACTGTTTTGAATGCTCCTAGAACTTTTAAAATAACATTATAATGCTTTGTTACTTAATGGAAACGTTACAGAAACATTCTTACAGCTTAAAATTTTTAGCTGGGAAGGTAATCAGTCAGAGGGGAGGAGCAATACGCGCCCACATCTTCCCCATCATGGGTCGTTAATACCATTATACACTGGCTGGTATTCAATGCCCAGACTGTGCCCCCATACAGAGAAGTGCAGTAAATGGCCCCGGGGCCCTGCGGCTCTTTCACAAGCCTTCTGTGAATGCAGTGCACTGAGAGTCTCTGTTATGCCACTGCCTGTCTGTAACTCATCACTCTGTTCAATTCCAATGCAACTCAATTACTAGAAACTGATATTTTTAGTATCTTAAATCACGACTGTCGTGATGCTCTTGACTTCAAAGGGGCTATAAAAATACTGCATTGTAAAGACGGGGATTAAATCACGATTACAGTTGACAGCAACATCAAAGCCATAAAGGGACTGCATGTGATAAACGTCAATAGATTTTTATGTTTTAAATATTACAGAGTATGAAAATTTGAGATTAAAAACTTGTAATGGAGCTGGGTACATTTAACACTACTGTAGGAGTTTTGTATTAAAGGTGTAATAAAAATACTTGCGTGTTTGCAAACAAAAGCCATGCTTTAACATATTATAAACAAATTAGTCGTCATAATCGTAGTCTATTAGATGTTAGTCGTATTTTTAGGATGATTCACATGTTTTTTTTTTACTTTAAAAAGAACACAATCAAGAGTGCTGAGAAAGAATGGAGAAATCTGTTTCTTTATCCAGTTTTGAGCTTTAATCCATAACAGATATGCCAGTGCTACAGTAAAGACACCAACAGGCTGAAGGTAATAAATGCCTATACAAGTTCCCACTACGCTAGAATTTCATAAAGCGGAATAAATTATGCCATGATCATATACACACATGCTGAACAAAAATATATCAAAGAAAAATGACATAAGCAAAAAAGGTAAACAATGAAAGAATGAAAGAGCAACTGAGGTCGGAAAGATATTTGGGAATGATGTATTACCCAGTCAGATAGTGCTTTAAATATCCCAAAGTTAGAATAATGCTTGCGTTAGAAATGAGTGCTAGACACTAAAACATTTTTTTCACATTTCTTTTTTGTCTTTTTTGTTTACTACAAAAAGTGTTAAGATGGAGATGTCTTCAGTTTTAAGTTGGCACACGGTCATGTGGCTATGTTTCAGAATTGTCCTCAATATATATGGGGCATATCCAGCAATTCTAAATTACAGTTTAATTTCGGTTCATCTTGGTCACAGAAATGAAGAACACAGAGGAATTAAGGTGGCATAAGAAGCTGGGGATGGAATAAAGGGCTGAGGTGGTGAATATTAAATGTAAACACAGAAAGCCAGATATGTGGTCATACTGTATATTCATATCCATCCCTCGATTTTAAATCTTGGAATATCAATACGTTTTTAAAGTCTGGCACTTATTTGTAGAGGGTGCCTGAAATAATTACAGATAATGTAGTTATTTGTGTACAAATAATTCTTCGAAACACCATCAGAAAACATCACAATAGTTAATGAGCACCATGATTCAATGGTCGCTACAAACCATATCACCTAAAAAACATCAGATTCTTGTTCCGCAGTTAAAATTTATTCTGCTATTTTACAGTGACAAAATTAAATTCCTCATCAATTAAAAGTGCTACCAGTTTGGAACGTCTTCTGAAACTTCTAAGAAGTGTGTTTTGGCCTTTTAGCAACATGACAGCTAATATTTGATTGATTATATTCATGTATCGATCGTATGTTTTTTAATTGTATACTATACCTTTGACTGCACTTGCTATGAACAGCACTGGAGTATGTGGGAAAGCCCTAGAATTCCATTAAAGGCTAAAAATTCCCATAAGGACTTCTGACATTTTAATTTCATTAGAGAGATTAATGTTGATTATAGTGACCACTGAGAATCTAGTCTGTGTGCATTTGCTCTTTTTTTGTTCACTGCAAAAACACAAGAATGATGGTGATCTGGTTGTCAGACTTAAGAATATTGCATGTTTTTAAGGGAAAAAAATCATAACTGATCATTTACCCACATAGGGCAGGTTACAGGCTGTTATCCTGACCTAACAAGGTTCTACCAACCCAGCTGCCCCACAGACCAGCAAGTTATTTGGAATATCAGTTTTAAGATTGGGATGAACTAATTCTAAGCACTGTAGCTTTGTAAATGCTCTGCAAAGCTGTCTGTGTGTCTCTGTGTATCTCCATCAGACATGTTACAAAGCAAGGCCTTGTGGTTAAAATAGAAACATGAACCAAACATGAGAAAAAATATGAAACATGTAAACAAAGAGTAATTACAACAGTAAATGCAACAGCAATAGAAACAACCACATTTATAATAACAAATATAATACCATCATTTTGAGTCCTATAAACAACATGGTCCAAACAGTCTGGAATGGGCAAGCGGCTACAACTGTTGCCTATGTGTGCTAACACTGGGCATTGCAAAGCCCTCAAAGGGTCTCTTTGTTAGGAAAGAGAGAGAATCAGGGCGTGCAAGAAGATGCAGCACGATAGTGTCTGTTTTTTGTGGAATGGCTTCTGTAATCATAGGTAAAGAGTCTAAGACTGCTCGTGAGTCCGGAATATTCTTGGTCAAATTAGCTGGAAAGATGGCAGGATGCTGGTGAAATAAATGGATGGATGCTGGGTTAGAGGTCATTAATAGGCCTGTCCTGTCTCCACCTGTAGCAGTCCGAGCACAGCCGAATGATCCCCGAGCTTCATCCTTCTCTGAGTGGACAAGCTCACGTTTTTAGCCAGATAATCCACTGCAGCTGCACACAGAAACAGAAGCAACTAATTAATGCCTTAGAGATATGAAAATGATGTATAAGCAAACTAATTTTGGTTTAGTTTGGGACCCTAACTTTTCCCCACTGTCACTCATGACCGTCATACCGAGTCTTCGTTTGTACCTTCCTCATTACACACCTCAACACTGTTCCATAAATTCCATGCTCTTTTTTCATATCATGATATTTTGTGACAGGCCAAAATAATTGCCACGTGTCCTACAATGCCAATAATAAAACTTAAAACCTTAAAGCCTTTTGAAAGTGTGTCATAAACACTTTCTCCTGCAGTTGGGGAAAAAAACTGTGAAGCTGAAACTTTTTCAGCTGTACCGAGTAGATCTGGATAATGAGTCCACTCAATTTTCCACGCCTGTGAAAACTGTTACTGTTGATCTAGATATGCATCCGTATGGCTGCACCGAATGCAATAAAGACAGGGAGAGACGGTGGAAGGAATTGAGAGATTCCCACCAGATAGGTGTAGCACACAAAATGGTGTGACTAACACATCACCTGAGGGCACAGCTCTCATTGGATTGATCTGGAGTCTGGCTTTGCTGGGAGATCTTTATCAATAGCACGTGTCGACTCTATCCTGCGGGCTAATCCAGGGTCAAAGGGCACCCTAAGTCTCGCTTACAACCTGGGACCTCTGCATTGATCCACCTCGCATCTCACCCGTTTCCAATTTAAATACATAAGCGAAAGACATTAGAGACATTTGATTGGTGGAAAAAGACAGTGGCTTTGGGTTGCGAGGACAAACCAAGGACAGGATGGAAGTGGTGCGTTGGGGNNNGGGGGGGGGGGCAAAAATTGTGGAAGTTCCAATTAACCCCTCAAGCTACTTCCCTTTTAAAACAGAAAACCAGCCCAGGCCTCCCTTGCTGTTTTTCCTTGAGTCAAACTGGAATTGGGTGACTTATTAAGTTAGCACTGGGCTAGCTGTAACCTTCAGGTAATTATTTGCATAGAAATTTACCAACCTCAAAGCTGAAAGAGAAAAATGAAAGAGGGAAACAGCCAAATAGGAGGTTAAACCTCAAGGCTTTACGTTTTGAAACTGACAGGGCTGAGTTTTTCCGTACTTGAGTGGTTTTTTTTTAGTTTTTTGAGTCGCAGCTAGCACCACCCCCTTTCAAACAAGCGGTAAACATAATGATCATTCGATCAAAATGTCAACAATAATGACAAAACGTACCATTTGAAGCTCAGGACAGAGACGTCTATGATTAATGGATATAAAAGAGGCTTCTGAACGAGAGCATTAACGCATTGGCATTAGCTGTTGGCATGTCACGAGTCTCTGATGTTTTTTGGTCTGAGGCCCTTTGATTACTCTGGCTGAGGAGGTGTTATTTGAACCTCTCTTTCCTTTATTCGTCATTAGCAGAAGTGTTGAGGCGGAGCGGAGCGAGGGTGCGTGTGGACGGTGCCAGACATCTGTCAGTGTGACAGTAAGCACCGCGCGTTAGCGTCTGTAAGCGAGAGCAGAAAGGAAGCTGTCAGGGAAGCGCGACGCGTACGGTAGCAGTCGCGCACCTGTGGGTGGGCTAGCTGTCTGTACAGGAGACGCTAACGCTGACAGCTAGCGAAGAGAGTAAATCACAGTTCATTTAACCTCTCTCCTGTCAGCTACGTTTACTTCTTAAATCCCACTTAGACTGACTTTCTTCCTTCCCTCTCCCCGAAGAATCTGCTCTCTGACACTCACGGTCACAGAAAACACACACATACGCGTGCATCACTACAAAGTGTGCCCTTAAGCCGCCTCCTGAATTTCAATGAAATATTAGACAGGTGGGCTAAATGATATGTTAAGCCATTTATTTTTACTAGAAAGACACTCACTCTGGCCGTATTGACTGTACTGGTAGCCCGCGGTGACAGGGTCCACGCTGTAGCTGGTGGTGCTGTATGTGGGGGGGCAGTAGGACTGGGTGGAGGGGAGGCTGTCGGCGGTCTTGATGGGCTCGGTGCGCTGGCTGCAGCTTGCTGAGATGGAGTTGGAGGCCTCCAGGCTGCTGTGCAGGGGGGAGATGGAGAACTCATGCTGGGGTTGGGGGGCCACAGCACCGGGGTTACCGAGGATGCTCATCACCTGGTGGACAGAAAAGGGGTGAGAGTCTGGATCATCAAGACATGGAAGATCTGCGAGGGGTTTTTACCCTCACATCAGTAGAAAATCAGACCATAATTCATTGTTTGACACAAACAGTTCAAGGCCTCATCCTTGATAGAGGTTAAGCATCTTCACAACCCTTTCCTGCATCCCAAGGGGACATTTACTAGTCTATAAACAGTGTCAGACTAAATAACAAATACAGAGGGGACCAACGTGAGGCCATGTGGTGATGGTGGTGTCTGTGTGTAGGGGAGTGTTTGTCTGTCCTGAGGCGCTCCTCATAACAAGCTCCCAGGGAGAATTTAATCTAGAGCCTTCAGCCATCCCACAGTCTCGGGACTCATGAATGATTAAAATAATAAATGTTCATATTAGATGCCCCCAGAGATTGGGAGATCAGACACTCTACAAGGTCTGTCCTTGGTTCATGCGGTATTGTTTACAACAGCGGTTTGCAGCCGGTTTTGCTTCAGGATGCAGATTTGACATCATTTTACCTTTTCCAACCTGTAAAAAACATTATTTGCCGTCATAACAATAAATGATTAAATCGTTTTTGTTGGCATTTCATTATTTGTTTTGAGTTATATATAATATACTTAGTTAATATACTAAAGTTGAGTTGATATACTAAAAAACTAAAAAAACTGAAACAACGTCAAAATATTATTAGCGATATTTATATTAACTCAATAAACTCTGACCTCTGGCAAGAAAACACAACAAGCTTAGCTATTGTGTGCGTGTGTGATTGGTTCAAATCAAAGTCACAGTAAACAAATGTAAAAGCGGAGTTAAAGAGACAGAGAAAGGAAGCGTGTGAAAGATCTACAGAGACGCTGCTCTGCCTGCCACATGCTCTCCCTCTGCGGACAGAGACAAAGCATCCCTCTGAACATCAGGTTCACGTTGTGGCTCGCTACGCCCCGCTGCCCTTTGGCCGTCTCAGGACCCAACCTGCTAAACCAATTAGCCCATCACAGAACTGCTGTGAGCAAAATCAAGCCCACATGCACCATTCAAACAACATCCATCTGCTATTTGTTGAAGTCTGATACTAGCCGGCCATTAACAGAAGACTTTCGAATGGTCAATTGCATGTTGTGAAACAGACTGACGTACCCCACCAACAGCATCGGGCCACTGGTGTGTGCACATGCTCTGATTGGTGGACTAAACAGATAAGTGAATTTAGACTAATATCCTCTTCCTGATGTTTCCAGGAAAATGTGCAGCACTTGAAACATATTAAATACATAAAAGGGCACTTGAAACGGACCGTGTTGAAATATATGAGTGTGGAAAGTCCCTCCGCTCATGCCTGGTTCATGTGATATTTGATATAAACAGTGGAATCAGACTTCCTGTGATGAAGGTGGTGGAGAGAGAGAGAGGGAAATGTGTTAATTAATGGGCCAGCACACGCCGAGCTGTCACGCTGCTGAACGCTGGCGTATGACCCTGGACACGGGGCGCTGGGTCAGGGGCAAACCGCCCGCTCGACAGGGGGCCGAACGGGCAGCTGGAGGAGAGACAGACTTAACAGGCGCTTAATCGAGGTCTGATTATATTCAACTCCTGCAGTTAAAATTAAATGCCTCTTGCAGAATACAGTACTGTTGTGTTAAATGACATGCAGTTTTTAAATATAAAAAAATTGCTTAAAGCTCAGTGGGTTGCGTTTTAAACTCTTTAGGGAGTAGTTCACCCAAAACTTTGAAGCTTGTAAGTTTTTACTTAATTTTCATTTTTGGATGCACTATCCCTTTAAAGATTTATTTCTATTCCTCAGCCTATTGAATCTAGAATGAGTAGAATTTCCAGCAAACTGCAATGAAGTCATGAAATTCCGTAATCCTCTATATTCCCTAAATACTGACATTTTACTGTAATATGAGATCATTTGAGTTGAGCATCTCCCCAGGAGTGGAGTTTTAATCAGATGAGCAGAGGATGCAAACACAAGGGGTGTGCCTGACACCTCCATTCAGCCCCATGTTTAAGCAGCCTGTAGCCTGGGTGATACTATTATTGTGCCAGAGTACAAATTATTCAAATCTTCCAATTTAGCATAACCTTATTGACATCAATTAAAGTGGCAAATGGAGAATATTCCAGCACGGTGAGAGGTACAGCCTGGCTTTTATTGAGAGAGGCAGCATGTGGTGAGGCTATTGTTGGCCCAATCCTCTTGCGGCATGGCGCACCATTTAGAGAGGCCTGCCTTAAACCACAGCTCCCAGCCAGCTGTAATTTGAACATTCAACGTAAAGTGCACATAGATCCACAACACAAACACCAACAAACAGCAGGGCTGCCTGTGAACTCTTTACATGGGCTACTGCACTCACAGTGGGACAACCACAAGGGCCAAAGACTGGCTCCATAATACAGATGACTTCCTTCTTGGCCAAATTTGACAGAAATGTTGAATTGTTTTAAAGTTGTTGAAATCAAATTATCTAATAAGAAAATAATACAAGGGTTATGAAAAATTTAATTTTTTATCATTTTTTATACAGAAAAGCATCTACATCAATATAATTCTGTGAAAATAAGATTGAGTTTCAGTTAAAGTAACAAATAACTTACTTAATCTTGCCCGAGGAAACAAACGTTAACTATAATCTGAGTTATGAAGACAGAGAGTAAGTGGATTTAACAACCCAGCCAGACTCAAAGTTGGAATCTTTTATTTCCTGCCATGCTACCATTGCTAAGTAAAAATCAATATTCTTTCCACACGTGTATCTGATAGGGCTGGTGGAGAAACATTGGAATATTTGCCAATCATTCAACCCGTCAAATATCATCCCCCGGCAGTGTGACTCTCCAGGCCCACAAACACCAGAGGACAAATCTACTCTGCACACACAAGCACACCGTGCACACAGCCCAGCTGAGACACACTTAACTTTCTTGAGCCTTTTCAAAGTACCAACCCCCCCCCAAACGATTTCGTCTCTCTCTCTGGCTCACTCCATTTCTCTTACGCTCTCATTCTGTGAAGCATCCCCCCAGTAGCTAGGCTTTTATTTGTTGTCGGTCTGTGTGAGAGCTGCTTGTGCAGATAATGCCAGGCAGGATCCAGTTTAAAGGACATAACTCCAGGCAATTCTCTCCTCTCGCTTTCTCCTTTTCGCTTTCTGTCTCTCGACAGACAGATAACTTTATAAATAACAATATAAAGTAATTAATTCTCTCAACTTCAGAGCCCTCTAGCCTTCAGCAGTGTAAATGTAAAACTGGAAATTGATACAATGTGCATCCTTTCAGATAAACAAACAGTGCAAAGACATTAAAAAGAGAAGGCTTTCACACTTTCATAATTTCCTTAACTGTCAAATTATATTTTTTGTCTGAGTTAATGTTTGACGCGACTTGGGTCTTTGTTGGGAATTTTTTTCCGAAATGGAACCAGGCTCACGCTTAGCTGGAACAAAACTAATGTAATGACAACGATCTCTCTCTCTCTCGCTGTGTTAAAAAGAAAAACAGGAAGGCTAAATTAACAGAACTACCACTAAACATTTCCATAGGAGAATGCTTTATAACACACTGTAATACCAATAAGATCTATCACAGCAAATCACAATATCTTGCACTATACATTTTTTTTAATTTTTACATTGTACACTTACATTTAAAACAGAATGAATGGAGGAAATGAAGCTGATCTGATGACGGTTCGTTTTGCTGTGGGATTTTACTGTATGTAAAGTCTCCTGCAGAGAGCTGCAGTATAATAGCATTAATAATAATAAAAAGACACTCTGAATCAATACAATACAGCCCAGAAGAGAGAGAGAGAGAGAGAGAGAGTGTGATTATGACAAATGTGGGTGGAGACCAGTGCGGATCTATGGGCCGGCTATTTAGCCCAGCACAAACACTTGAAAAAACTTGTTTTTTTTAACACATAAACACACACAAAAACAGCTTAATCTCTCCAAGTGTGGATTTGCCGGAATGTAAGACACCAGCTCTTATTTCACTGAAATATGAGCGGGCAGATGCCTGAATGATGGGAAATGATGTCACCTGTGCAGAGATGTGGAATTACGTGGAATCTGTGCAGTAATGATAGTAGAACTTTTTAATGTTATACAACATCAAAATTATTATTATTCTTAAGTTACGGGAAAACATTTTAAAGAAGTTTGAATAACTCATAAGTAATGACATTAATACAACTTCTAAAAAAATGCTTTGAACATTCCTAGAACTTCCAAAACAACATTTTTACATTTTTGTTACTTTTTAATTGTTAGCTGGGATGTCCTCATGACTCTCAGACTTCAAGATGCTATATTAAACTTATATAGATCAGCTATAGTAAACAAGCTGGGTTATGGGGGGGTGGATGCAGTACGAATAAATTACATAAAAAAATACACTGCTTCCAAAAATGATATTGGATTTGAGGATTAGGAAATGAAGCACAATGTTCTCTTGAGTGACATGAGTATAAAACCAGTCACAGAGTTTGGCATTACATTTCAGAGGCAATATCTGATGCAACAGCACTGTAATTAAAGAAACACTGACATTCTTTGTCAAGAAGTTGTATTTCAATGAGACATAATCCTCAAAATCCTCAAAACACCCCCAATCCCAGAATCAAGCAGCAAACAATGTCGAGGCACAAGATTGTAAACAGGCAAACGCATAAATAGAAATGTGGACATCTGAGTTTGGTGCTGTCAGAACGCCATCATGTGTGTGATGCAATTCCACCCAGATCTGGGCAATATAATAACATCATGACTCAACGATGAGTAGTGCATTAATTAAAGGTGAATTTCTATGCCACTGGCAACATCAAACAGAACTGTTAAAATAACAACTGTGCTCAAAGTCAAATAGTTAATATTTTAAATGTAGGTACTTGGTCACAGCATTTACAGTCATTTACATTCTAGATTAACAGCTCTGTGGCATTCTGATTTATACCACTACATAAAGAATCAAAGAAGTTGATCATACAATATCTAGGCAGATTTCATCATTAGAGAAAAACGATGGTGTCTTGAAGGAAGACAATGCGCACCTACTAAACACACATGACATCACACTGCAGCATCACCTCACTATGACATCAGTATGTTTGCCATTGTGAGCAGCCTGAGAACACCCCCATCCGACAAGACTAGAATAAACTAAATGGCTATTTTGAAATAAACATTATGGTATGAAATCAATTTGTGATTTTGTCACAGCTGGAAGCAAAGGTGGGTAATTAGTAGACCCATTTATTTACAGCGTCTCTCTCCTGTCCTCCCCTAGTGGCGGAGAGCAGATGACATAGATGATTTCCTCCTCTGGCTCTGTGTCACCATGTTAATTGGCCACAGCACATTAATTGAAAGTGAAAAGAGGAGGCCGCCAAAAATGAGGAGGGTGTGATGGTGTGTGTGGGGGGGGGGGGTTTAGGGGGGCGGTTGACTGAGAGATGGAATGGCACAGTCTGTCCGTTTGGGGAGTCTTTAATTGTTTCAAATTAGGCATGTGATTGACAGTGACAGAAAGTGGGCATTGACAAGCTGGGCCCAGATGAGAGCGATTAGCATGCAACCAGACAAGCTGTCACTTCTCGCAACATGTTAGCTGCAGGAAATACAGCGCATATGGCTCTTTTAACCCTGTGTAGTAACCCAGGGCTCTGACAGCTAACTGTGATCGGTGAATGGTGGGAATCAACATGCTAATACTGAACGGATGACACGCATTTAACACAGCAGCTAAAACACACAAACAGATCATTGATCTGATCATCCTCAACAGATCATCACAAAACTAACATCATTGTTCCTCACTACTGCAACACATTTGTAGACAGACAGACAGACAGACATTCTTTGGAATATAGGATTGTATAAAACAGACACTAAGATTTAAAATAAAAAAACAAAAAAGATTAAATATATATATATATATATATATATATATATATATATACATATTCCAACATATATATATTCCAACCTGTGTCTCTGTGTAAGCTGTGTTGTAATACAGACACGTCCTTTCAGTATCTCTCAACTCTAAATATCCCAAAATGTTACAAGACCTCGAGCTAACCAAAGGTTAATGCTTCCTCTCGGGCCGATATAGAACAAAACACTGTGAGGTTCAATCTGATTATTTTATTCAGTGTCTGCGGATGTGCGAGATGGATTCAGTCACAAGGAAAAAACATCCCCTCTGACCTCTCTTCCCATCCGCGGTTTTTTTAACGCTTCTGCCAAATTAAACGTCTGCTTTAAATGATTTCGCGAGGAGCGGCTCGGCAGCAGCTAACGCCGTCCAAGAATAATGCAAGGTGGATCTGAGAGTTGGCGGCGCCGCGGCGGAGACGGGAGGAGGGAGCGCGGGGGTGTTTGTTTGCTGAAAACAGCAGGGCGCGGGTCTAGTGAAGAATGTCAAGTGAAATTGTTCTTGACAGTGTTAATATCTGCACTCATAGGGATAATTACATGTAAATAAATAGTGAAATAGCTCTCAGCTGGAGTCTGAGAGGAAAGCGCCGGCCAGTTAGCGTCAACCAGCTGGGGACTCGAGCGCAAAGGACTGGAAGTGAGCGCGAGTGAGGGGGTGGGTAAAATACGGAGGCGAAAAGACTAGGCAGAAGCCTCCAAGATGCTGTTAAACCACATCACAGAAACTGTAAAACTAATGTAGCTTTGCAAACAAAATCGAAAACATTGAGACAAGCTCACAAAAGTCCGTCATAATCTTAGTGGATAACTGCAAAGGGTGGGCGTTCAGCGCGTGGTGCTTTTGTGAGGCTGTAGTATTAATCATAGCTTCACACCTGTCAGATTGGCATCTGGAACTAACAGGAAGCATGTGCAATAAGCCGACCCCCCAACACTTGGTGTTTTGTGCAGGTTCATAATTGTTGGATGTGCTTTTCCTACTGTTTATACCCAATGACCCAGCACACTCTCTGACCGCACACTTGGGCCCCTAATGCCATGCTCCTTTCCTTTTCTGATGGTAGTGTTTTACACCATACTTCAACTGTGCAATGTTCCAAATATGAACCAAATATTACACTAATGCTTAAGTAAATATTTGCTGTACATATAATACAGGAAATACTGTATATATTTATTGCTTAAGCATTTTCTATAGTTAGTAAATATTTGAGGACATCCCTATTCATTAAAAGAAAATAGGATTAAAGATTTATGAAATCCATGTAATAAAAAAAACTTTTCATGAATACATATAGGCAATCACATTTTTTAACCGACATTGTTAATGCTGAGCTAATATTAACTTTTTTGCCCCCAAATCAAACAGTTAATTCTCTTGCAGTTCACCCACAATGCAATGTGTGTACAGGTCTCAGCCCATCCTCATTCTAAATCCTCATCTAGAGGGATTTACTGAAATTTATATTGGCTGCCTCTGTGAGATAAATGTAAATCACATTTCCTTATATTCCTTATTTATCAGGATGCAACAGCTCTTTCTCTCACACACACACACACACATTTAAATAGCGTTTTATAAATCTTTCACCTAAGATTAGAGATGCTGTTAATGAAGGAAAGCAATGCAGGAAATATATTTCCCAATGTGGCATATCTACAATAGGGGGCAGAGAATTTAGAAAATTTTCAGTTGCTTCAACCGAATTATTGCTTTACTTAAATTACATTCATAAACATTTTTTACAATTTCTGAGAAAAGCATAATTAATTGTATTTAAATCCTTCCCAATAATTTTTCTGTTACTACACTTATACGATTATATGGCAAAATCTATGTTACAGCTACAGCTCGTCAACAGCAGCCATGCAAGTGAAATTTACATATGTATCTGTGACCTGAGAAACCTGCTATGTTTCATTAACACACATACAAGACTCCAATTTCGCTCAGCCTGCACCACAGAAGAAGAAAGACAGGAAGCGAGAGAAACAAATTAATTCATGCAAAAAACATTCTGCCAGTGGATATGATTTAAATTCCCCTGATTTTCTTGGCAGCTTCGGAGTCTTTTTTTTAAACCTCTTACTTTTTAACTCTTGCCAAATTGAAACAGCCTCTGTATTTAAGACGGGTTGTAATTAACAAGTATTTTTCCTGTGCTCTCAGAGAACGGGGGTGATGTAAATATGCATTTATTTAGTCTTTTGATTGGTCGATGGAGACTCGTGCCAGCTGACATCGTGCCCAGCGAGCGGCTTAATACCGCAGTCTTAATAATAGCAGAGACGAATTACAGATTCATTGATATTCAGGTGCACAATGTCTTATTCCGAAAGCTGCAAAAAATAAGGGAAAAGGAGTAAACCAAAATTCAATCTTTTCTTTCCCCAGCCTCTGCCTCTCTTTCTCTCCCCCTCACTCTCTTCCTCATATAAATTTGTCTTTTTTGGCAACCCCTGTGCAGGCTTCTTAAATATAATTCATCCAGTTTAAAGTGGCTGGTGTGGTAATGGAGGAGAGGAGAGAGGTTGGAGTCTCCCTCCCTTATCTCTAGCAGACAGTTGTCAGGATTCACTGGTGAGGACTGAGTTGTGCGCGTGGCTCAGGCAGGGAGGCCTAGGGATATGGATCAAAGAGAGTGTTGGTGAGTGCTGCTCTGCCTCTGATCCCCCAGTGCTGAAACCCAGCCTATTCGCTCTCCCTTCCTAACATCAAATGCTAGCCAGAGCTCCTTCATTCCAAAACACAAATCTTCCAACTGCAATGGAGAGGGGCAACAAAATTACCTTTGCCTTTTTACTTCTGTTTCAAGTTTATGGTTGTTTTGTTTGTTTTTTTTGTAATATAAAGGATTGTTTTTTCTGCAGTAAACATGTAAACCACAGATATCATAAATACTAATTTAAATAAATGTATTTGTTTTTAAATTGTATTTTATTTTTTGTGAAATCAAATTGGCCAAGACAGGAAAAGTACAAAAAGAAAGAATGAAAATAAATGGAATTTGTATATTTATAATAAGCTATATTATAAATATAACATATGCTTTATATTAAACTATATTATATATGTATTATATATTTATTATTAGTATAATAAATAGTATAAAGTTATATTCTAAATAAGACTTAACTAAAAAAATTAAAACAAACTTTTTTAAACAAAATATACAATGCTACAAATTAAGTGAACAGTTGGAAAAACTTATAACGGAGCATTTTAAATTGCATCGTTACATTTTAAATTAATCCTTTCTGCTTTAGCATTCCTCATTTGTAAGTAACCACGTCTTATAAAATAAAATCTAAATAAAACTGATAAGTGTCATAATTATTTCAAATCATTTGTTAATATTGCTATTTGCTATATTGCTATATTATATATTGATGTTATTAATGTGGCAGTATTGTGAAAGCACCAGTGCACACTAACAGTAACAACCTAACAATCATAACAACCACAGTCATTACCTGCCATAGACTAATGAAAAATGCTCATAAATACTCATAAATACTGTCACACTCTGGGTTCTGTTCTAGATGACTCCAGTGCCTTCAGGCTGGTGCTGGTGCTGTTGCTACGGGGCCCAAAACAAAAAGCATGACTGATTATACTGAATAGTTGGTTTCAGTAAAACCTGTTCATTAAAAACGGGCGGCGTTGTTTTCCTCTCCTGTTACAACAACAAAAATGCAATCAGACACAAAGCATCTGTTGTAGCAGGAGTGATTGTGGTGGCAGCCTTCTGTTTTATTACCCTATTCATTCTTTCTACATACACCCAATGTTTGGACTGGTCTCAGTGTCCAACAGAGAACAAACACAGAAAAGACATGCGAGGACACAGAAATCCATCCAGTGCGCTGACCCGACCCAAAAGAGGGTTTAATGGAGATTAGGTCTGGCATTGCATAATTTTCATCGGCACTGAGCTGCAGGGCTGTTTAATCTGTTTTCCAGAGGTGCAGTAAGATGGTTCTCTGGTTGTGCACCTGTTGGTGTTGTGAACCCAGCAGGGTCAGATTTCATTCTGGCAAGCTGCCATTAAAGCACATTTACTGAAACCCACATGTCTTTCTACACTGGATAGTGGCTGTGAAGCGGTCCATCAACACCATGAATTTTTAAAAGTACATTTAAAAAAAAAATCAGCATACTGTAGATGTCATGCTTTAAAAATGCCCCTCACATTATGTTGCATGTATTAACTTAAATGGACAAAGATGTAGCTCACAATCTGAAATGTAAGAAATTAATTGAAGTGGGGAATTTAAAATTATTTTACTACTTTGGTTAAATGGATGCTGCCATTTTTACCATGTTAAAATACATTAAATTAAAGTTTTGAGCATGACCACAATGTATTTTGGAAAATCTGGTATATAAATTTTAGGCAGTACTTTTTCTTAAAATAAAATACAAGCTTAATTTTTTCATTGCATTACAGGAATAATCTAAACAATGAGGACAGAAATAAATGTATTTTTTTAGATTAATACACAATATTAATCTAAAAAATTAGATTAATATCTAATTTTAGCTGACCCCAATCATACAGAAAGCTTAAAACTAAAGTAAATAATGTATCAAATGGAAAAGCATTTGCAAGTTGATTCTGAATCTGTCAGTTAGATGTGTCATAAAGAAGTGAAAAATCTGTTAAAAACTGTGTGAAAGAAGTTTGTGTTAAGACAAATAAGTGTGAGTTTTTACATTGCTATGATAACAACTTTAGGCTACAAAGCATTAAAAAATGGTTTGTTTTCCCCAAGCAAAAAACAAACAAAAAGCTCTCTGTCCAATTCTGCTGCACAGTACTCTAATATCTAAGCATTGGGGAAAAAAATCAACAACAATATGTAACAGTTAACTGCACTATAATACAAACACACAGATATATGTGCGTATAATTCATCAATTACTCTGTGTTATTCTTAGCAACAAATTCAACTCTGCATATCCATACAGAATCATTTAGCAAACGCTAAATTATTTGCATGAAGACAAAAATAATTTGTTGAAATAAATTACTGGAGGGGGCGATTATAAGTAAAAGAAAGGAGAGTAGATTAGACAAATGATGGAGAAAATCATGATGTACAAAACAAGCTTGTAAGGTCTGCCATGTGGGCTCCCTGTAGCTGAGAAGAATAGGGGGGTTTTGCCTTGCGGAGCACTGGCGGCCCTTTCATGGACATTGAGGCACAGTGTGATGCTGGAGTTGAACTATGATACTCCTGTCAAAGAGAACATTAATTTTTCCTACAATAAGGGCCTGATGGAATAGCCACATGTGACATGTGGAACCGGGTGAGTGAGGCTGGACTGGGGGGTAGAGGTTGGGGGGCTCAGGAGGAAGGGTGAACCATCTTCATTTTAGTGTAAAACACAAACCAAACCCACTGACAAAAATTATTGTTGACCCAAAAAAATTATTTAAAAGATTTTTACATACTATAATTGTTCTACTAGAAATTTCTTCTATAAAAAATCATAAATGTTTTGTTCACATATTTCGTTGGTAAAATTACCAACACAAACAAATATTCTACAGCCAAAAAAAAACTGAGCAGCATCCTTTCAATAAATAAATAAATAAAATATTTCCAATTATTAATGAAATTTACATGGTAAAACAAGAGAATACTGTTATTGTATATTTGACCCTTTTTTGTAGCAGGCTGTGAATAGTCACTTTAACTCCTAATAAAAGAAAAAAATGGCAGCCATGTTCTATGTTATTTATGCAGGTTTGCAGCAAGAGCATTAGTACTTAAAAGCCCTCCACTACGATTAACAATCAAACATGCTGAGAAACGCTTATGTTATCCCCCAACTCTGCGGTACAAGAGAAAATCTCTTTTTTGTCATCAAATCCCTAATTCTTTCCTCTTTTTGAAAAAAAGAGAGAGAGTAATACCAGTTTCCAATCTGCTTTGAGAAATATTTGGTTGAGGGGGGATGTGGCCATAAAATGTGTGAACAAGAGGGTAATTGTGGACAAATGCAGTATTGAATTTCATTTTCAAGTCCTTACGCACCATTTCAATCTTATTTTCTGCCTGTTAGTCAGATCTTGTTGGTTATGGTGGGCAGAACTGCCCACTATTGGTGAATAATTGCTTGTAATTTACTCTTTACCAATGATGTGTGTCAATAGCAGTCATTTTTCTATTATTCAGCACGTAGGAATCAACCCTAAGCAAAGAGTCTTATTTTTTACCCTCATTGTTCGAGGTAGCAGAGAAGGACGGGATACTGACATCTTTATGTAGATCTATACGCAGAACGCAGATATTGGTCACAGAGACGCAAGAACAAAACCTGTCTATTTAATTCTAAATATTAGAAACGGTGCTTTTAAATGGAATTTATGATAGCATGTATTGGCTGTTCATGTTATTGCATTTAAACGTACAGCCCTATTCGTTTGGTTAGATTACTCTCCTCCCTCTTTGACACAGTACTAGCAGTTTGTTGACTGGATATATCTTCCTGTGCTAAAGCTTTATTCTCTTTAGGGTATCCTGTATTGTTTTAAACTCAAGCTTTAGTTTTCTTTGAATCAAGCTATTAAATCGTTATTTTAATTAGGCGCGTGGCTGAAACAAAAGGCTATTAATTAGGACACATTATCTTACGAACACTTCACCATCACGAGGGAGTATCAGCCACTTGAAGACAATTTCTTCAAAACAAGTCTGCTCGGTACACGAGACGCGTCTAATCACCGAACATACACAGTAGCGAACAGAGAATACGCAGCTTTATCTTCAGAGAGATCTCGTAATTCCACTTAAAAGGCTTCTTGACATCTGGCTATAAAGAAGAGTTTTTAAACACTGTGGCCAGTGACCCTTACTGACCTGTGGAGATAGCCCATTGCTCACGGGATTCATGTGATTACTGGATGCTGATTGGCTCATGAAGGTATCAGTGTAGCTGGAGAAGCTGTGGCGATTGGACGAGAGGCCGTAGGCAGCACTGCTGTCGCTGGTGAGCCCGCCCTGATGCATTGTGGAGGGGGGCAAGGGCTGTGGCCGATGCACTGTGCCACTACCATCTGGCAAAAACAGCATGTTTCATTACATTACAAAACAGGTATTATATGTTTAATGGGACCTTTAATTCTGTTATGTTCTGGGTCATTGCTGTATTAAACATGTGAGCTGAATTTTACTTTTTCAGATTAGAGAAGAATTCTTCAGAATTAAATGACAACAATGTCACCATCAGTGGCTGACTCACCCTGTGGTAATGTTGTGGATGGATAGGTGGATTCTGGAAGCTGGTATGCGGGTAGAGTTGGCATTCCTGTGGGCGGGAATCCTCCAGGTAACAGGTGGTTAAATGCTGCCAGTTGATTCGCTCCAGCTTGTTTACGCCACCTGGCTCGTCGATTGCTGAACCAAACCTGCAATTCATAAAAATTAAAAGAGAAAAAATAAAGATTATTAAAAAGAAGTAACAACGATCAGAAAAAACACACAGTAATTTATTTTTAAAGAATCTTTCCTAATCTGCATATTAGCTGCATTTATTTTTAATAGATCTTTGCGAAGAAGTTTAATACATTGTTATATATTTTGCAGAAAGACAGAAAAGAAACAAAGAAAGAAAAAGAAGCAAAATGCCCCTGCCACATTAAGACACATTTTCAAAGTTTCATTCTGATGCGATTCATTGTAAGAGAGAGCATGGCCAATAACCTGCACCTCTTAGGGGCCGAGGCGCTGGCCCCGTGTGTGCAAAGGCCTGAATGACATTGATCTATGCCTCAGAGGGGCCATTCTTCAGACTTTAATACACTGGCAGTGCAGTTAATCTACTGTTGTTTTTCAAATGGTCTCCACCATTGTGAGTGGAAGTGAAAGAGGGTGACAATGGCCCTTCAATGAATCAGACCACAAAGGGAGGGCGTCCCTTTTTAAACAGCTCCTCAAGAATGAGCCTTTCAGCCAGGGCATTGATCAAGGGGCTGGCGTAGACATACTGTATGAGTACACACTCTTTCTCCCTTTATCTCGACACGCTGTCCTTCAATCTTGGTATACAAAAGTAGCTGAATTAAAGATATAAAGACCCATTCTTTAATAATTCTCAGGCAGATTAATATAGCTGGGCAACAGAGGCCAGTCAAAATATGTTTGATAAATGCATTACAATCTATTGTTTCCTTAAAATAGGTTGTCTAAATGGCAGTGCTGTGATATATTAAACAGATGAGCCCAAAAACATTTGAGGAATTGAAATAGTAATTCCGGAATTCTGTAAAAAGTTCCACCCATGGAGTGAATGCTACAATTATGACATTCCCTGCAAACCTTTCCATTCCAACATTCCCTTGTTCTAATACAGATTAGGAAACACTTTCATAATTACCCTTATTAACACACCAGGGGACTAATTACTGCTTTGCACATGGTTAGCAGCAATTTTCTACTTGCATTAACATGCCATAAACACCCTACCTGACCACAAAGCTACCCACAGTCTCCTGCTTCTTATAATTTTTCTCTAGAGAAACAAACCTCATTCTCACGTGTGTATCCTATAGAGTTTCTGAGGGTAATCTTCCGAGGTTAATTATAACAGAGGATAAAGTCTGTGCTGAAATTTGCTAAAAACCAAAGTCTGCAATTTCAATATAAACAAACATTTTTCAAAGAGTTCCACAAAAATGTTCAGCTCAATATTTGTGTCAACAATGTCTCACTCACTTAGGAGAAACATCTGCGAGAATGTTTAAAAATATATATAACGGAGAACTCCATTATGTCCCAAGAAGTTCTGTACTATATTTTCTCAAGAGGATTTTCTTTGCAAATGTTAACTGATAAATGCTAATAAAATCAGTTTATTCAAACTCCCCCATCCCCCATTTAGCTGTTCCACACCGCTTTTCAAAACACTACTGCAATGTATCAATGACCCTTCACATAAACCACAAGTCACGCAGACACAAGCCCCATTACATTACATGTCTTGGTTTAGGATGGCTTTTGGTATTAGCAAGAAAGTAGACATGCATGAGCCATTAGAAGGCACATATCTCTGTGTTAGAGGCTAGAGTGCCTGCCGCCCAACTCAATGGCTCTCCTAAGAAGCTTGCTGTGAGCAGGGGCTTCTGAATGCACTGTTCTGGATCCTGATGGCAAAGGCACCTTGAGCAGGGATTTTCTCTCCGCTGTTCTCTTTAATTCCCCACTCTTCTCATTTTCATGAGAGAGAGGAGACACACAGCACACTGCCCAGCTGAGATGGCCGACTCGTTTCATATTTCTGAAGTAGTTCAAATAATTTGAATGAAGCCACTAGGCGAAGCATTTAAGAGAGGAGATTTCTTTGAGTGTGGCAGAGGGAACTGTCGTCTGATTGTGTTCGGTTTGGAGGGAATGGAAGTCAAAAAATTCAATATACTCTCAATCTCCCAGTGATGCACAACAGAGGGAGCGAGAAAGACAAAAAGAAAAGGGGTAAATGGAAGACAAATTTGATTGTGGACTGTGTCATGATTTCACATTCCCCTTGACAGATTTGAGCTAAGGAGAAACGGGGGGAATCTCACGCACTCATCCGATATCAATCATCCGGCCACCCCATCGGATCTTCTCCATTTCTTCCCTTCTCTTGCAGCGTATCTCTGACCATGATGGTTATATGTCTTCCTTGGATTTCTGTTGCCATGCACAGGGCGGTTGGTGAGCGGACAGGAAGACGAGAAGTAAAACCTGGATAACGTGATTGAATTTCACAGCAAAAAAGTAGAACATAACAGTAACTGAGAGGCGTAAAAAAGGCCAACATCAATCTCAGAGGCTCCATGCAGAAGGCTGCTGGGCAGGGGCTTGTGAGATTGCAGATGAACTGGGCAGTGGCACAGGATCAACTGGGTGGGGTTACACGAGGGTTAACAAGCAGGCTGGACTGGACCCTGGAGGTAACACTGCGGCAAAACTCAGAAAAACAGAGCCTTCCTTAAAAAACATCTGCAAAATTCAACTTTTACTGCGCCCAGATGGCTGGTATGGTATGGATAACACACACTCTCTTTCCTAAAAATCATATGCATATAGACGTACATAGGCGGATACATAAATATAAAACACACAGTGTCATATATTTATTTGACCTGTTTATTGAAAGCTTTTCTTTTGTAGTAGGACAGGAGGGCAAGTACAGGGTTATTGGCTCCAGATTTTGCCGGGATCATTCACATGTGATACGGCTTACAACAGTCAACTGTGGTCTGACACTTGTGGCCCAAAAGTCTTGTTTCCAGATTGGATCAAAGGGTGCTAGATTAGAGAGGGGAAGTGGAAACATCTTCAAGTCTGCTTGTGAGGAACATGTGGAAGAACTGATGTTCCTCACTCAATGTCTGACAACAGAGTTCCTCAACACAAAACCAGTGAGGCCCAGAGGATCATGTTAGGTGGATAACCATTACTTACAAGACAACAGATATTTATAATATATAATGTTAAACACAACTGAACATATTATCTAAATTAATAAATCATATTTTGTTTGTAAATGAGCTCAACGTAATTGAGAACTTCGTCAGGTATCAATACTGTTTCTTCACATTCCTTAGAAGAAATAAGAATAGTTCAGCTAACAAAGAATGTTCTCAGAACATTGGCTAACATTCGTATAACATTTGTTAACAATATATATCATATATATCAAAAATGTTAGTAAGTTGTTAGTGGAAACTTGGAATTGGGAATGTTACAGAACAGTTAGAGGAAAACGGTTACAGAAAAATGTTTAAATAATGTTCTTATAACCAAGCAATAACTATAAAACAACATCTATAAACTGGACATCTTGAACACTCCTAGAACATTCAAAACATTTTATATGTTTTTGTTAGTTAATAGAAATGTTAGGGAAACATTCTTACAACCTAAAATTGCTGGTATATTCTTAATGTACAGTTAAAGTTTAGAGTTTAATAATGCATGTGGAGAGCATTGCTCAGATAATCTGGGTTAGAAATTTATATTGAAATCTCTGATTTATAATAGCAGATTAAGGTGTGTTGGCTTCTCATATTTCATGTGGTCACACCACAACCCCAAACCAAAAAGATTTCCTGCACTGACTGAGTGGGAAGTGACAGAACTGCCACTGCTTATAAAATTGACAACAAATCACCATGAATTATAATTGTGGTCATGTTTCCCTCCAGTCTTACAAAACACAGTTAACCAGAAGGACAGCAGCAGTGCGGTGAGACCTGAAACCACTTAACCCCATGCTTACTTAGATATGGATCATTTCCTGTGTTGGGTCATAAGGGGCAATAAAACAGTTGATGCATGAGTGAAGTGTCTGAGATACCCAGTAAAGACACATCACAGATCTTAGAAAAGCACCACAAATTGAAATAAATGCATTTGACATCATCACTGATCCATTTCTGACTTCCTCTTTTCTTCAGAACAAACACCCTCAGCTAACAATTTTAGGTTGTAAAATGTTTCTCTAACATTTCCCTTTCTCTAAAACAAGTAATAAAAATGTTAAAAATATTAATTTGAACGTTCAAAATGTCCATTTTAGACGCTGTATTAACATTATTGCTTGTTTATGAGAACGTTATTCAAACTTTTTTTTAAATTCTGTAACGTTTTTTTAAATGTTCCACTAACTTAAGAATCTAACTCAAGAATAATGTTTATAAAGAGAATTTTAGCCAACATTCTGAGAACGTTCAGTGTTAGCTGGGCCCTATCTTTCCCTCTCTTTACCTCTCTTGCTCTCTCTCAGACATCTGGATACTGTGTCAGCGCAGCTGCATTCAAGTGGGTTGACATTTGGGCCGAGGGGTCTGCCAAAAGCCAACAGGGTCAAACACCTTCCCCTCCACAAAAGAAATGATCCCAGAGCCCTGGCATCTCCATCTGAGCCATCTCCAGCCAAAGAACTGACACACACGCAAAGGCACCCTCACACACATCATCTGCTCGGCCTCTCAAGAACCAACTGCTGGGCTATGACAGCACTGAGAAAACAACATGAGTTTCCAAGCCAAGACACTGAGGATGTGGTGGCTTTTTGGTATGACTTAATCTCTCATCTACAAACAAATCTCTCAAACATCTCAATCTCCATCCAACTCCTCAGCTAACAGCTCTCAGAACGTTGGCTAACGTTCTCTAAAAAGTTTGCTTTCTCAAAAATGTTAAATGTTATATATCATATGCATATATTCTTAAGTTGTTAGTATGATGTTTGTAAAAGGTTTCAAATAAAAACTCTATAAAACATCATGTTTTGAACGTTCCTCAAAAAATTTTTTAATGCTTTTGTTACTTAAT
This sequence comes from Botia almorhae, assembly GCA_036877575.1. Lineage (NCBI taxonomy): Eukaryota > Metazoa > Chordata > Actinopteri > Cypriniformes > Botiidae > Botia > Botia almorhae. The sequence continues at coordinate 24,759 of JAZGTJ010000249.1, forward strand.
GGAAACATTAGGCAAAAGTTCTTACAAACTAAAATGTTTATCTGGGTTAGTGGCAAAATATTTGGCAGCAAAAAAATAATTTACATCTATGATTTAATCTGCAGTGTTTCAATAACATTGTAACGCATCCCAAACACACACATGTCCAGCAAAAGGCTCAACTGATGTCACTTTTCAGTGATGTTTATTCACTTGTCTAATTAGCATCTGTTGCCATAAACACACAAAAGGGCCAAATGTCCCATGGGGCCCTTTCAGGGAGAGCAGCTTAGAGGCCAAATCACTGACATGGCAGGAGAGTCAGCAGGGTCTCTGCCGCTGCCAATGAGAGATGATCTCTCTGCTAAAAAGTGTTTTACGAGGCCATATACATCTATACAGTGAATATTTACAGTGTCAGATGTATATATAAATATATCTGTGTAACATATATATAAACACAAATGACCGTGCATCACGAAACAGAACAACATAGATAAACCTTACACAATTGCCCCTATTGAACTATACATTACAACATTAATGTAACATGCACGGCATTTGACTATAAGGGAGGCTTCAGAAACAGCCACAGCAAGTGGTCATTTGTTTTACAACTCTTGATTGATTAATGTTACTGGTGGAGAGGGGTTTCCAGGAGTGAGTGAGATGCTGCTCTGATATACTGCAAATTTTACAAGAAGCAGTGGTGGGCTTGAAAGTGGTGGGAAGAAAAGATCTCAGCCAAAAGCTGAAGTGAGAAATCCATCAGGAATGTGCTCTGTCTTTTAATCCCCCTCCCTTTGCTCCCAACAGCTGCTGCCATAACTCTACTGTATTTTCCCTTCTCATTGTTTTAACTATCCCCACGGCTGACAAGTGTCAGGACCTGTGGCAGGCGGGGTCAGGGCCCACAATACAGAGGGCCCTTAAGTGCAGATGTTTGTTTGATGCAAACAAACATTCCAAATGCATGTTAATAGAAGTGCCATGCAAGCCTCGTGATCGCACCAGCTAACAGGAAAAGTTCTCAGAATGTCGGCTAACGTTCTCAAAAATGTTCTTGCAGCAACAGTAGTAGAACGTTTTTTTTAACTTTGAAATTTAAAAACTTTATTCTTTGCCAATTTGTTGAACGTTTTAAAAAACGTAATGTATTTACAACCAAGCAATAGTGTTAATACGAAGTCTAAAAAACTGGATGTTTTGAACATTCCTAGAACTTTCAAAATAACATTTTTGTTACTTAATGGGAATGTTAGGGAAACGTTCTTACAATCTAAACTTGTTAGCTGGGGTGTTTTCTTCAGGGGCGTCCACTAAGACACAGCTGACAGGAAGGGGCCTGCTGTGCTGTTCTAGCACTCTCTTCGAGATGAGCAGTTGCATTGTTACATGCATCATCAATCAGAGGACCTCAGTCCAATGGTTCTAGTGACATAGCAGAGCTCTATAGACCTCCAAGCACATAGCTGAACTCTTACTGAGTTCCCATTGTAAAATACCATCTACATCTCCAACTGAGAGCATCAGCCTCATGGGTCCAGTCTGTTCAGGCCTATAAGCAAACTGCATAGAGGAGCACAAATAACCTTTATTATCTCCAAACTGTGTGTATTGCAAGACAGTTCAAGTGTGTGCTGTGTTTTGTAGGGTCGTACCTGCACTCTGGCCTCTGTCAGCTTAGTTCTCTGTGCCAGTTCCTCTCTAGTGTAGATGTCTGGGTAGTGCGTCCTCTCAAAGGCCTTTTCCAGCTCCTCCAACTGTTCAGCTGTGAAGGTCGTCCGGCTACGCCTCTGCTTCCTCTTCAGGGGCAGGTCTGGTTCTGACTCTATATCTGAGCCATCATCCATTCGACCTGCCAAAGAGGACAGAAAATGAGTTTGAGTGTGTTGTGCACTAAGTCACAATTAACTATTTTTCATAAGACTGGAGCTCACCAAAAAGCTCTCTGATCACTAATACTGTCATTTTACTCATTTTGACAAGCATGCGTGTCAAAACAAATACGTGGACCTGAAGAACGGATGTCAAAGAGCTTGAATGATATGCATTCATGTGGCTTTTAAGCAAATATTATTTCAATGCACGGCTATTTATATAAGCGAGGCTCTAAATACAATCCCACATCGGCACACATCCTAGCTGGCCCTGAGGCCATAGAGGAAAAATGGAAGGAGGTAATCTCTGCAGACCACCTTAGCGTTCCATATAGCAGCCTTCTCAGCCAAAATGACACAGAAACAAAACCAGCACTTTGAAAATAATTCCAGTATATTATTTTGTTTATTTCACCAAATGGCATTTGCAATATATTCCTGCCATGTTTCAAATAGCAGCAGTGGATTATCTGTCAAATGCAGTCTTGTTAAGGGCAGATAACTACTGCATTGTTGTTTAGTGGTTAGATGGAGAGCTGAGAACGGATGAATTGGTTCAAATCTGATCTCATGCAAGCCAGAGGTGTGTGGGTGGCTGATGAATCAAAGATGACAGATTAGTTTATTTTCGCTGTGTGGAACAGTCTCTACACAGGTGTATGCAAAGTGGACTCCTATCTTTGCAAATAATTAGTATTTGCAGAAAGAATGAAACACTTTCTTGTTTACACATTGAATTAAAAATGAACAAGTACACTGACAAAAGGCTTCTCAATAACTCATTTAAAAACATCTAGATTCTTTTTCTATTTATTTACTAGATGAACATCCGACCCTTACAGCCTATATTTATCATTTAAATTGAGTTTAATTCCTTATTTATGTCCAGTTTGTATGGCTGATCCTGGAAAATCTCTTCAGCAGCATTGAGGGTCTAGTTCAGACACTGGCCCTAATCCAGGCCATGACTTCCCCCAAATTGAAGCAATTCTATATTAGTGACGGCTGAACCCTGGCTTCTTATTGGCTAATGCTGGCATGGGCTTCCAGGGCTGCCCCCTCTGAAAACAGTCGATCATAGAGGAACGGTACAGACTAGACTGCTGCCACACTGGAAGCAGTCACTGTACATTTCACTACATCGCACCGCACCGTGGCCTCAAGCCTTTCCTGTTAACCCAGAAACCTAGACTGACACACCTTTTCTTTAATGATTATAATTACTTTATCACTCATTGTGACAACGTTATGCACAGCAATAACCAGCGGGAAAATGGCTCAGGAGAGGCATAGCTCGGGTTTTATAGAGCCATCCGCCCTTAAGCTCCAAGGAGAATGATCATTCCAAATGATACCGTTTAATTAATCTGAGAAGTAGATGATGGACGCGACCGCATGTGACATTTCCTGCTCATTCATTCACTCTTGTATGCCAGACAGCTCTAGTGTAAATGCCTTAGGCACGAGAGGCATTAGAACGAGAGCTATGAACAGAGGCCAAGCAAATGGTGTTCACTATACATACAAATCAAGAGCAAACATCAGAAAATACATTCTACATCCACTCTTTACTAGGGGCATTGAAAAGACCTATAGTACAGTGAGAACTGGTTTTTCAGGCCAGGTGAAATACAAGAGGGTTTTGGGAGGTAATTCAATGGCAGAACTTGTTGACGACACTAGATTTTGTTCACTTCCATTGCCGAAGGGGACAGCATGGGGTAAGTGGGGACACATAAAAACTGTAAAGTGCTCACAAAAATTCCAAACTTTTGGCTGAGCTCAAACAAACAGTTTCTGTAACACTTTAGTATGGGGACCAATTCTTAATACATTTAACCATATGCCTATTAGCTTGTATATTACTTAATACATATAAGCACATATTAATGTCTATTTCTGCATGACCATATTGTACGTATTTTAAACACAACACCAACCAGTTTACCAACCACAGTTTATTGAGAGAAAAACATTGTAATTAAACGAATGTGTTATTGGAGTTTCTAATATCTAATAAGAGTTCAAATGCCATTATCTGATGTAATACTCTATAATCTGAACATGAAAAAGTCACAAATGTTTAAAAGACATGTACATACATTATACATGTTTTAATTGTATGGAAAAAGGCTGGACGGAATCTCCTAAAATATCCTCCAAACAACAGCAGAACCATGAAAGAGTCATTAAAGTGTCTTCGACTCCAGGCCAGCTCTGTCTTTTAATTAAACAAGGAATTATGGGATTACAGAGAGGTTCCCATTACAGGGCACTTGAGGAGTCCTTCGGTTGATGTCTTTTTGTCTCCCAGAGCTCGCGCTCAGGAATTCTCAACGGATTACATGTGGCCGTAGGACATGAGGCCGCATTAATTAAATCAATTCTTTTTGCAATTTTTTTTTTGTTGCCAAAATTCTCCCCTCGCCACAACACTGTGGTAACAACACACACAAGTATACATATATATTGGAACTAATGTTCTTCAAATCCCCTTGTGGTTTCGGAAGAGAATGCGACAAAGTGATTGGCTTTGATTTTGACTTGCCCTGATGACACCTGAGGCAGACATTGGTCTACATTGACCTCTGAGTCGTACCATTTTCATTTTAGAGATAGCGTGGAATTGATGTGCTGTCCCTAACATGCTGTCTCCCAGCTAACAGAAAATGTTCTCAGAATGTTGGCGAACAAAGCTACGAGTTCTCTCAAAGTTCTCGAAGAATGTTCTTGCAGTAACTTATATAACTTATTATTTAACGTTATATATCTCATATCAAAAATGTGAAGTAGTTAGTAGAACATTATAAAAATGTTTTTACAAAAAAAGAGAAGAACATTCAAAATAACATTTTTAGTACCTAATGGAAATGTTCTTACAGCCTACAATTGTTAGCTGGACTGAAGAGACGTGAAGGGATAATCCAACTACATCCAGACCTGCTTTTTCTTCAACCCGTGTAAATATCAGAGCAGATCTGTCTGGTCTGTGATCAACTTCTTGCATTGCCCACGTTTATTTTTCCTAATACAGATCAATGAAAATCACGGAGACAAATCAAAGAGAAACACCACAATTGTGCATGCATGACTGATGAGCATGTATTCTGCTACCTCCCATTCTGCCCTCATCACAACAATTACAACCCACAAGCTGCTCCTCAGCTCTCCCTGCAGAGACACAGAAATACTGAATCAGTTTGTCAGCACTCTCCTGCTGAAGGTCAGCATAATGGAGACAGGATTATGGAAATAAAGCAGACGCTGGTGCAGATACATGTCTAAACCTGGACCTCATCTTTGTCTCCATGAGATCCCTCGATTGACATGCTAGGTCCCATCAAGCAAACGTGACCACGGCACACACCCGGCTCTGGCCAAAGTGCTGTGGCATAAATATAATGGAATAAGACATTTTCTCTGAGATGGCCCAGAGCAAACAGCAGTCAGTCAGGGATCTTTACTTTTAAATGAAGCTAAAAAGATCAAAACACATCTGTGTTTTAAAAAATGAGACCGGAATTCCAAATTGTTAATCAGAAAGGAACAAGAACATTCCAATTACAATAAGAAGACATTCTACAATCTATTAAAAAGTTCAAGGGATGTTGATAAAACGTTTAAGAATTTATAAAAAGTGTGGGACTAATTAAGATTTCCTGTCAATGCTTTGTTCCTCTATTAATGTATTACTCTAGGGTTCGTGGGATTGTTCAATTTCATTTTGATTCTTGTTTCCAGCAAAAGTAACAGGATGTGCAAACACGCACACATCATTTCATAATTGCACCACATAATTTGACAGTGAATAAGAAATGTTGTCTTTTTTGACAAGCTTTGGCATGTATTGCATGCCTAAATCGTATTATTATCCGAACTTCAAATTGTCTCTCTGCATCCCATCAGTTATTAAGAGTGACTGTGCCCCATGGGATCAACCAGATTTGTAGCACTTACACTTCAAAGACAGTTAATCGGGGGAGAATTGCCCTAATATATCTAAAATACAAATATGATTGAAAGCCCTTCGGTTAAACTGAAACCATAAAGAGTAGCCAATAATCTAAAGGGTGATTCACTGAAAACTGATTCACATGGAGTTGCTTTATGCAGCCAACCTGAATAAGCTTTTGTTGACAGCTGGTTAAAAAACTCCTTGAGAGATGCTACACGCAAGACAGTGATTAACCACTATGGGTGAGGAGTGACTAAGGCCATACAGGAGTCATGACCAACCTATAAGATCTTCTCTCAACAGAAGAACCCCCAGACCACTTCCATCACTGACGAGCCCATGAGCAGATGGGATATTCATCATCACGACCACACTCAGACCTTTTTCCCCTCTGTTGTCTTTTTTTCCAAACTCTCTCTCCCGCTAACCTCTCCTGTCACAGTCTCAGTATAAAGAGAGAGCAGGACTGGGGTAAAGTGGCCCTCCACAGCTGCACATTCCAGTAAGCTTAGCATTGTAGAAAACATTTACACATTTGTCTTCATCAGAACTGGCTCTCAAAACAACATTATACTGGAGCAGAGTATTAGCTGAGGCACACAATTGGCTGCTTCGTTTCCAACAGAGCTTGAATCAAGAACAATCAACAAAATGTCCGGGAACACCTAAATTAACTTTTTCATATGACAATCAACCGGCTATTAGGTTACACTGATAAAAGTCCTTTTAATTTTAGTAAGGGTTAAATCAAGTCGAAATAAATTCTTAAGACAACAATAGCATATTTTCACTTTCAACAGTGTATGGAAGGGTCCTGTTTATTTTTTAATTCCTACTTTTATTAACAGATCAGTACGTCCTTTAAACCATATAAATGCAAAAATCATTAGTGGATTCATTTGGGATAAATTAGATTTAGAATTGCTGCACAGATTACTGCACAGAACATTTTAGTCTCATGTTTTACACATTCATGTGCTTTTGCACAACTCAGAATCAGAATTCAGATTCAGAATCTTTCCCGCCTTTACTTCCTTCCTAACACACAGCAAAATATTATGCATGAACACCTTCTCACAGGCCTGCTACAATTTTTTCATTAGAATTCATTATTTAACAACAACAAGAACAACAAACCCGTTCATCATAAAATCCCCAAGTCAATTCAATAGTTGCATTTAGATTCAAAATCTCAACACAACAGACCTGTGCACACACATGCGCCATCCTGACTCACTTTCTACCTAACCTTCATTATTTTCATTCTGTGGAATAAAAGCGTGTCTTCGCATCTTTGGAAAAGCTCAAACAGTTGCAAATGGAGAAAACGGAGGGAACGCTCCATAATTTTGGCTCCCACAACAAACAATTAGCCCTCCTTTCTTTCTGCAGTTTTCAAAAACACGAGAGAGAAAAGGAGAAGATGTGAGGAAGAAGTGATGGGTGATGCTCTTTTGTAGATCTCGTCATGTGCATGAAGGCTCAGTGGGCTTTTTGTCCGCCGTGTCTGTGTGAGAGTGTGCTCACCTTAAACAACAGAAAGACTCAGGGGCCTCCGTGGCCTTTCAGGCCCCATAGAAGACGCACCTTAGGGGGCCATTTAAGCCTGAAAAGAGGGTTGACAACCCTGTGCAGCTCTGTGGGGCATCAATAAATGCTGACATATTGACTCTCTGTGCCCAAGCGCCACTGGAAAATGCTGCCTGAATATGAATCCATTTAAAGACAGAGCAGAGGGGGAAGCTGCACTGAAAGAGAGGGAGAGAGAGAGATAGACAGAGAAAGAGAGAGAGCTAGGGATGGCTTCTTGGATGTTGAATGTTCTGGAATGTGGAACCTTAAAGTGTTTTGAGAATGAAACTATAGCTAGAGTCTGCAACAAGGAAAAAACTAGGAATATAGAATATGGATAATAAATATGTTAATTGCGTTAAAGAAATCATAAAGAAAAGTTTTAGCTGAAGTTATCAGATTCATTCAAAACATGAATGTCAAATCTGTTCTGCTGTATTAGCTGAATTTCACTGCATTGCTATTTTAGAATAAATCCGAAACGGTTCTTAAAATATCTTTAGGCAATTAAGAGAAAAAAAATATTTCAGCAATATGTGCAGTGCAATCAATTTGGTAAAAAGTGCTGACTTAACTCAGTCAACAGAAGCTGGATGGAGTTTAATTCTGTTTCTAGCTGTGAGAAACTGAAAGGCAGGAGTCCATTTACATCCAGTTCCATTCTTCCCTTTAAATGTTGAGTTTTCATTTCCTGGACTTGAGGTCTTGCTAATTAAGGTAAAAAATAATCAGAACCGTGGAACTTAATCAAACATCTAAAAGGTGAGAAAGACGACAAAACCAGCCTTTTAAAATAGCATGTCTATAGCTTATTAAACTTTAATGTGTGTGTCAGAGAAGACCAAAAGCCACAAGCGCACTTTCTCCATCAGGAAGTTTCAGTTATAGCAACATGTAAGACACCAACTGCTCATGATAATGAATTGTGCAGTCATTGTGTTGTAAACAAACACATTTACTGATGTGCCAAATCTCAAGTGCCTTGCCACCATGAAAGATTCAGAAAGAAACCAGAAAATAAGTTTTCCCGCATTACTGCAATGAAGTAAAATTGTGGGTAAACAGACTCCATGTGAGACCTTTACTGTAAATACTGAGAGTAAAACTGCAGCTGAACTAAATTCCATCCCCACAAAGATGTTTGCGTTATCATGGCTTTATGTCTTAGCAAACTACCATTTATTAAATGCAAAGCCATTATCCGCTTTTGGCACAGTGGTGGCGTGTGTCTCCTCTTGAGATAAAACAGTTGCGTAAACAAAAAAATTGCTGAGTGTCAATTTTACCACTGATTTAGCTTATGGGAAATAAATCTTAATATAAGTGGACAGCCTACGGCTTAAATACAAATGCTGAAGGAGAAAATAAATAAATAATAACAAAAGGCATAATCTTGTTTTGCAAAAAAGAGCAGAAGCGCAGATAAATAATCGAAGATGAAGAAAACGTGATTTGAAATGCATTCATATAGTGCTTCTTAAGGAATCGGTAAGCCTTTCTTCAGAAGACTGTCAAAATGAGGCCCACTAAAGAGACGCCTTTTAACATAAATTAGGTGCTGTAATGTGTTTACGAGCCGTCCCTGTAAACACAGTTTAATGGGGCCTGTAATATCTGAACTCGGCAACCAGAACAGAACACAAATCCAGTTCACTTATTTTTAATGATAAATCTCATATCAACAGATGCAAAAGGGGGGGAGGGCGAGGAAGAGAGAAAAGTCAGTGTAGAAAGACTAGCCTGAAGTGAAAGCGACAAAGGCTGCAGAAATAAGCCCATTAGTTAAAAATGTACGACAAGTGCCCTGTTTGATGCCTGTGTGGGGAGAGGGAAACAAGCAAGACTCCCTCTCAGCTGCCTGGCCCCTCTTCAGCTCTCACACTGCCCACCACATTCACAATTTAAGTTGGTGGAAAAAATCTGAGCAAATTTCTGATTTGCAACACTCTGGGAACATGTTTATTGTCTTTGTGCGAGTGCAAAACACACATATAAATAAAGCTAATGAAGAATCTCGGGGTGAGGCCGCTAAAAAGCATAAAATGGGAAATTTTATGGCCATAAGTAGCGTGGGCTGATGGTGATTTTTAAGCTATTGGACCATGTTGTTCAGCACTAATCACAAGACTGATGCGGTACAATTTGCCTCCCCACTTAATTACTGTTACCTATTACATGGGCCATGTTTCTACTGTCACCTACACTGGACTGTTTTCAAAGCATTTCTAAAGGAGTAATGTGGAAATGTCACATGCAAATCGTAACTGAGGTTTTTACAGAATTAAAATTCAACTTTCATCCCGAGAGATTTTGTAAAAATTTAAGGGTAAAGACATTTTACTCCACTTCTCATCTCATGCCAAACACAAATGAATTCACGGGACCTGCAGGATCTGAATTGCGCTCTACAACAGTTCAGCACAGCGGTGATGTATCAATCATAGCCACGTTCTCACTAATCCATCAACATGTAAATAAACGATTACCCAAGATCAACCAATAACGATCAAATCAATAGCTTGTATAACCTTTGTATATTCTTGCAGTGTTCTAAATAAGTAATTTAATCTCAAGGTAAGTCATCAACGTAATTTAATACCTGCAGTCACTATTTAGTTGATATAAACAAATTTTGTACAATGATAATTTCCCTACAAACCTGACACCCTCACTCCCTCCATCCACTGGTGAAATAACCATCAACACAGTTTATCATCATATGCTCAGCCATTTAACTTGCTAAAATGTTACTGACATAAAAATCACTCATTTGTAAACATTACGTTCTTTCTGAAAGACTGTCATGAACTAAATTGCTTTTATTCATTTCTAAACAGAGTCCATATTGTGGGCCAGAGCAAGATGCAATTATTCTTTTCCTGACAGAATAAAAGAGACGTATGCTCTCTCTCAACATTCACTGGCCTCTTTATACTGTCCTCAACAAACAACTCATTTTAGACATGAATACATAAGATGATATCTTGTTTGTGTAAATGACCAAGTTAATAATTGCTTTAGAAATTGTTCTGGACAATGTTCCCCTGCAGGTGGGCATCCCTGTCACGTCCAGGGTCATTTCTCTGAAAACCTTACAAATTACCACACCAGGAAATACTGTTTACTACAACAGAGAGAACACATTTTTCTGTATATCGCTATTTGATATAATTGTTCTTTACATAACTAAATAGCTCAATGTGCTACTGATTCTATAGTGTATGACATACCTAATTTTATTCAAAATAAAATGGACATTATATAAAAAATTGACATTATATAAGATGAACAAGAAGTCACTAAAACGTTTGTATGTTGTTTTGTTGTAATTTGTTGTCGTTGTAATTTTAATGTTTGAAATGTTAATGTTTAAAATGAGCATTTAAACACAAATGTCATTTAACTATATTTTGAAATAGTTTAAATTCATATTTTACCCAGGTGGCATGTATCCAAATATGGCTTTAAAATAAAAATATAAACTAATTAAATTAAACCTGTCCATTTCTTTTTATTTTGAACCGTTACACGGAAGGCCTGCATTAAGACCAAATCCAAAGCCTGCAAACAGCCAATTTTAAGTCATTCACTTGGAAAATTCTCTGTTTAAAATGTCAAAGGAGGGTGACTCTTTTCTTTTGCACTTAGATTACCATATTTCTCTCAGCCCGGTGACACCTGCAACCCAGCGAGGGCGTGCGGAACACAGGACTTTACTTCAAACAGCCCAAAGGCTGCGGGTTCGGGTATTGACTGGGATAGAGTCCGTCCAGCTTGGACCCCTCCTACCGCAGATGTACATTAATGCAGAAAAATACAAATCTGTGCAGCAGAAAGAAAGGCCGTTTCTTTTAACATGCTGTTGTCTAGCTTGATCGTGTCAGTTTGAGGGAGCCCATTCAACGGCATTCATGCATCTGCCTTTGAGGGACAATAGCAGCTAGTTTATAAACTGTCTCTTTTGGCTGCCTAAAGCCTTTAGACTCCATTGTTTTGCTCCTCTTAATAAACTTTTGGAGGAGTTCATCAACTAGCCTGAATGGCCAACGCAAAGAGGCCAAAGACACAAAATAACAGACGGTTCTCTTTTCCCTTTTCTTTCTCGCTTTAAAAGTGACCGTCTTTAAATCAGGAAAGAGGGCTGTCAGACAGCAGAATAATTTTTGCTCAGACAAAAAGGAAAGCTCTGAAGGAACAAAAGTTAATTCACACAAGAATGGAGGACTTGACTTTCTTAAATAAAACTGATAAAGGTGCACCTGAAACATACAGTTTAGACTCTCACAAATCTCCCCAACACCACACGGTAGATTTGTTCCTACAATAATTAATCAGCTAAATGATAATTAATGGTTTCCATTAGGCGAATCCTGATGAGGTTTTACTCAGAGCCACTCAAATTCAAGCAGGCTACTTTAATCACTGTGGAACGCCTTACAGACTGAGTAAAGAAACGTTTACTACACAGGGTAAATATTCAAGTTATGAGCCCTGTTCAAAAATACATTTCATTAAAAAATATATATTAACCAAATACTTTTTTAACTTCAAGGAATGTTGGGGTTTTTTTGTACATAGTTTGTTTCACACCTGTTTTTATTAAATGCAAAAAAATCATTGTGGTTGTTCAGACATATGTAGAGGAAATATGTTTAAAGAACTTAAAATTTCACCTAAAATGGCATTGATACTATTTATTTGTTTGTTTGTTTGTTTGCCCAATGAACCTATATTTTCTTCCTGCATCTCTTTATAGACAGGGACGCCTGCAGTGCCCGACCAAGTTCTCAATTGCACAAATATGAGGGCTATACGTTTCAACGTTTGTGTTCGAAACGTTAGATCTATCAGCAAAAGGTTACGTTTCCTTTGGTCTGTTTATGAGGGCCCTGAACCACACTTGGCACTGATGCTTTGTGGAACCATTCTCTTTTGTTAGCTGATCAGTCTCCCATTGGGTCTCCAGACAGGATTCTTGGCATTTGTCGGCAAAAATGAAAGCAGGATTAAGGAATGGCTACTGAACACGCCATGGTAAAGGAGTAGGCAGCAATTCCCCAAATTCAAACCCCCCTCGTCCATTTTGGTAACTCCTCTTTTCGTTTATTTGTATTCCCAAGGAGGCTATTAAAGCCGGTTTGAAAGCGATACGAACAATAAGATCAAAATCAACAAGTCAAGTAGTATGTCAAAGCGTTGCTTGTTTTTTACATAGTAGCTATACACTTTTCGATAGTTGCATTTAAAGAATACGTATTTTAATAGCGCTGTTATTTGCCTACGATAACATTTTGATTCATGGCTTTATTGTATCGTTTATTTAATATATCGGTTCGAACTCGAATCTTTAGGCTATATAATCTGACAAATTGTTACTTAGCGTTAGCCAAATGCAATACAATATTTATTACAGCACGTTATATAACTATTTTGTCATAAAGTCATTGCTTCCGAAATAAAAATGACTTTAATGCATGACGTCCAAAACCTTTTAAATGAAATAAGTTGATTTACGAAACTGAGTCTAATTTAAGTTTTTTGGGAATAAGTTTAATTGGGAAGAGTACGGGCGACTATTTGTACAAAAACAAAATAGACTTAGGAGAAGTCTTTACTTGAGTTCAGCAAGAGTTCCGTGGACTTCCAATTTTATAGGGTCAGCGTATAGCACTAAAGACCACAGCCTGGCTAGTCCAGGGCATCAAAAACACTTGTGACATTACATTGGAAGCCCGGAGGCAAATACTTTTATTAGTGTCAGCAGGAGTTTTCCCTAGTCGTTTGTTCGTTTTGTTCTTCTGATCTCACAGGATGCCCCCCACCCACAACACACAGTGGCAATCTCCACGAATGACATAGATTTTTAACCGCCTAATTGTACTGTTCATAAAAATATCGTGAATTTGGTGCAGGACTTAATTGTATTTGGTTTTATTTTTTTTATGACAACGAAGTGGGATCTTTAAAGATACGGATTGGGAAAGGATTATGCGCTTTTATATGCGAGTATGTGCTAAATACTTCGATATGTAAACACGTATTCTAGAGTCGACTTTTAAATTTTACTAAAGTAGGTCGAAATAGGAGATGTCCCTTTAAGAACACACACACACACACACACACACACACACACACACACACACACACAAGCGATTCAAAAAGCCATTCATAGAGCAATATGTGCACGGAGATAGTCCTTGTCCCACATGGCAAGAAATACTTTAATTAATAGACAGGCAGCCTTGAAAGCAGCACTGCCAGTCTGTAATATGATGAACTCCCATTGTCGTGGTGTCACCACAAATGTTTCCGATAAGAAAAAGCAGCCAAGGATCAAAGACTATAAGCCTCTCAATTTCCTCCAGACGCCTCTACTTTTCTGCACCTACTTTATTTTTTCTTCGTCCCCTCTCCCTTAACATCTGAAACACACAAGAAAATCCTCTTCACAGCATCTATGGGATCCGCCCCAAGTTAACAGGTCAGCAAAGCTGTTGAAAATAATTGCATATTAATATTATGTGCAAGAGTGTTTACGCAATCTTTGGGCATTCTCAAATGATTAACGTCGAATGTCCACCGTAATGTTAGCATCTCCTGATTGACTGCGATGACAAGCTATTCGGACACAGCGTGCTCCGTTCGTTGTTATTATTATGCATAATTTATATTTTTGTTCCTTTTTCAACTATTGCATTTCACAATTTAAACCAAAATAATATATCAACAATCAATACCTTCTTTGAGGAAAAAGTCGTCAAAATTTGTAAGAAAAACATAAGTGGACAGGATTCGGCGTTTTCCAACATCTGATTCGTTCCACGAGGATGTGGATTTGGTGCAGGCCTAGTTTTGTATGAAATTTATCTTAAGTAAACGTTTTAAAAACAATTTACTCAGCAAAGTACGCGACCAAAGTTAACTAGCATGTAATTTAGTTACAGTGCAAATGTTTCACAAGGCAACAGTCGACACTAAACTCGTTTTGGTGTCATGAACTCTGGATTAACATATTTCACAGTGAACACTCATGATGAGACGACCTCGCAACGAGATTTTATAAACGTCAGACTTACAACGTCAGACTGCTATTAATTTACAGAATTATTATTGTTCATCATACGATACTTATTAATTTTAAATATCTTTTACGTTTATTATATTGTGTGTATTCTAATTATTTGTTAAACACGTTATACTTAGTACTTATTGTTAGTACTTATTTTAGACATCCAATAATAATAAAAATAAAATAATAAATAAAAATAATAATACATTTTAATCACAAAAAGGCCCTCTCTCCACAAAATATCCACGAAATGTATTGGCGGGCAGTGTAAGGGAAAGGGGAGGTTAATCCGAGTTTAATACATTGATGCAGCGCGCAGGACCGCGGCTGTGATGATTGTGTTATCTCTTCCCAACATTTGGGTCTCCCTCAATTTCAGCCCAGCCAAATAGCTGCGAGAAAGTGCAGATGGAGTGACTCTCCATGCCTGAGGAAAAATATTAATAGCTAAATAACTTCCTCATACTTTCACCAAATCTCTATCTCCCTCTCCATTCCTGATGGATTTTTTGAAGTGGTCTCGCGACTCATCCTTATAGTCCCTTTTCTTCAAACGAGGCTCATTTCAGAGTCTCAAATATGACTTTAGTTTCTCCACAAATATCTGGAAACTACCCGCGTACCGACACAGACATTTTTCATTTTTTTCGATGTAATTGGTCTTGTACAGGAGTCTCATAACGAGTGTGCTCATTATTTCCGCCAAAGGCACACAGCAAAATTATTTTTCAATTTATTTTTTACTCGAGTAAAAATACTCGAGTTTTACTTGAGTTAACTCGATGTGTCGTGTTTTCACCATTCTTTAAATATTGTAACTATTGTGAATACTTTAAATTTAGTTGTGATTAAACCTGATCGTTTTCTCCATCAGATACACATTTAGTGTAGTGTCGTAACAAGTTAACTGAATATGCTTAGTGCCACAGTATAGCGTCGACAAGGATCAACAAGAGGCCAGGTAAGAAAATCAGGTAATTTGTTCAATATATCTTTTGGTTTCTTTGGTGGAATTAGTTTCTCAGCACTAATTAGTTTAATCATCGGATGCCAAATAGAGAATCTCCACTAATTGGCTGATGACTGATCAAATTAGTCATTGGTAGAGTAAAACGCCGTGCGTTTAAACTGGTTCTCGCGCAAAGAGTGGATATCAAAACATGACAAATTAAATAACAACGGCACAGAGGGGCAAAATTCGTTAAATGCATCATGACAGGTACTGTATGCTTTGGGGACAGACCCTGAACTTTAGCTCATTTCAAAAGAACCACGTAGACAAATAACCCAACCCAAACGTGCATGATTATAAACAACAATAGCATTTTAGCTTAGTTATGAATCCACGACTCACTCAATAATTGTAACCCCAGAGTAATACAAAAATAAGCTATTTGTCCACAAATAGCGTGCTTGGAGTCTCATTTCATTTCCATTACTGTTTGCGCGTCGAATCAACTATAATAACCCAAAAATACCATAAAACAATATTATCAAATAAATATACGAATCCATAACAAGTGTGAGCAAAACGTAAAATCTCATGAATTTGTGCCGAAGGCTAACCAGCGAGGGTCGTTTAAAGATGAAAGAGACGAGAAAGAAAAGGCTCAATTTAATCTGCTTTAAAACCCTTCAAAATAACGTTGTGCTTGGAACTCAGGGAGTGAGAGCTGATTGGGGATAAATAAGTTTCTTACTGTGCCCGTGGGCCATTACACCCATCTCCATCACAGCCGCTTGTTCAAAAGACACGTTTTCATTACAAACTCTAATAAGTCTTAACATTATTAAATGCCAGTCCGGTGATGAAGTGAAACAAGCCTCGAGAAATGACTTGAAAACGACTGCATTTTGGCTTCATGGCGTGACAGTGTGGAAAGACATTTGACAAATTCTAGGACACATATGGAGAGAACTGGGACTCAAAATGCATTACAAACATTTACTCAAATGTACAGATGGGCAAGTTGTTCGTGAGTCTCGTCAGAAATACACGCATGCACCGGTTCTATGCATCTTATTCCTGACGCACGGCGTCTGAAATTAATCTAGGGCAGTGTCAGAAATTTCTAATCATGGATTGTCACTTCGTATAACCGTAATCCAATAGCTGTGACACTTTCCAGCTTTTGCAGGCGCAGACCTTGAGCTTAACGCTTGACCACTGAGGTTATGAGAGCGTTGAGTTCAAGCGCGCACGCAATAACAATTTTAGCGCCAAGACAATACCAATTTTAGATTATTTTTGCACAGAGTAAAACTATCAGCAAATGGTGCAAAAAAGCTCTAGAGAGATCCCAGAGTCCCAGAGTAATAAAATCCATATTGCAAAACGAAGCTGAATTCGTTGTTGCAATACTTAAAAATGAAAAACATTTCACGTGTCGTTTTGATGACAAGAGGTCTCATTAAAACTGACCTACTTCCTACGAACTGCTGTTGAAATAACGTAAGCATAAAGCCGAACGGCGCACCCCCCACCTCTTAACCACCTCCCCAAACGTCAGCTAAGAAACACAATAGTGATTTCCAAAAAAAGAGCAGTGGGCATTTCCAAACAAGAATAAAACATTTTGCACCCTCCAAATCTCATTCTATTTCAACAGACGATTCCATAATATTACAAAACTATCTACCAGCAGGGTGTATTGAATAATTCATCTCTCTATGGTTCCTCTCATGGTCTTTTGTTAAAAGTTTCCCCCCTTTACGGAGTTCTGAATGTGAAAGGACGGGTTCATTCCTCCTTTCGAAGCCTTGCTTTTAGGCTTTGCTTTGTAGCGCGGATTCTTTTTTTCTCCAAAAGGGCTTCAGTGAAGCAGAGATCTTTAGACTGAAGTTCATCTTCAAGGTTAAGAAAAGCTGTCACAAAAGACAACGTTTTGTAACATTGCTGTAGCTATGCAAACAATGCGATTGCTCTTCGTATTCTTTTTCTACCAAAATAGCCCATTCTGGAAGCGACTACGCCGTTGACAAATAAAATTTCAACGTAGAAATATTTCTTAGTGTAAAAAACAATTTAAAATGATAAACTATAGAATTACAATAGGCTAATGCTATAGGGAATTAATAGCAGACAAAAAATCAGAGGGCAATGCTCAACTTATGAGCTGTAATTGAAACTGATTGCCACAACGGTCGTCAGTCAGTTACCATTTCAAGGGACCGTTTACCCGCGTCAAATGAGTGGGTTGTGCAAATAGATCAAGGTCTAAATACCTTCCGTCAGGGCCAATATAAATACACACTAAATCAAATCACTAAACAGTGACAGAAATTGTAGCTTAAGTGTTTTTGGGAAAGACACTAAGAAAAGACAAGAAAAGCGCACACGATTTAATATGCAAACATATCTCTATATTAGTTTACGCACAACTTTTATTTAGACCAGTAAGGCTCTTTTTGCATTATACAGTCAGAAGAATATATAATTGATTTACCTTTATCTCCCAGTATACCGTCAATGCTGTGCTTAGTTTTTTTCTCCCCACTGTCATCTTTTTTGTCACAGTCGTCTTCGTCATCTTTCTTGCCGAACCGCGCGCGAAGAACCCGGCTAATTGAACTTACTGATGGAAAAAAATAACAGATAGGGTGAACATAGCAATATCATCATCATTATTATTGTTATTACATTTCCAACATCAACATTTAGCAATCAGGATTTTGTAATTATGATAATTGTAATTATGGACTATTTAATATAATTGTTCATTTAATTAATGTAAATAATTGTGATGGTCTAAGATGCGAGATGAATGTGACGTTGACGTGATAAAAAAGGGCTGCTTACCAGATGAGGCCTCACCTGAAGGAACTGTACTTCTGTCACACACACCGTCCTTCAAAAGTTTGTCCCGGATTTCCCAACTGAACATGCCAGGATTTTCGCGCTTATATTCTTCGATTCGTTTTTCCACGTCAGGTGTTGCCACTTGCTTTAGTTTAAATGTGGCGAGAAATACGTAGATACGAAAAGAAAGTCAAAATAAACAATATGGGTGAGGTGATTAAAAAGGGCAAGTTTGAGTAAGTTTTAGTAAAAATTGTATATTAAAGAGCCAAACGCACTAAATAAATGTATTTTATTTATATAAATATTTAGGTTCGAAGACTGTCTGTAATAATATTAATAATAATGTACTCACTCTGGGTTTACTTCCCCCTATTGCTCCTGGGCGGATTGAGCCGGTTTCTTGATACCGGCAGAGGATTTTGGACACACAACCGTGGGAAACGCGAAGTTGTCGGGAGATCACGCAGGGACGGATTCCGTGGTGAGCCATCTCAACTATTTTGTGGCGGATATGATTTGGCAAAGGCCTGCCATTGATGAAAACTCCACCAAGCTGATTCACCCGACCTTGACCCAGAGGAGTTGAAACTGTACGATAAAGAAATGTAAATGAAATCCAGCGTTGCTAACCCACACTTATGCTTCAAATTTCGTTTATTTTTATGCTCTTACGTATAATAAATACGTATATTTAATCTAATTTTTAAAAAAATTAAATCAAAAAATGTAATCCCATATCCTGTATAAAGCCCGTGAGGACCATAATTTTAAACAGCATTATTAATTTTAAACTCGGTCTAAACTGTCCATGAGTCTAAACTCATTGTGTAACAAAAATACTATTACTAAAAGAACACGTTTTGTGATTTGTAATATCGTGATTTAAATACTTTTATAAAATTTTAAAGTTTATAAACCTAATATTCTTGGAATGTTATTCCATATTTTTGCTAACTGGCGCGCTGGGCCTTTAGAAGCCGTGGACGCACTCTGCGTTATTATTTTCACTCATGTTGTTCAAATATTGATAAAATCATTTGCTGTGCATTCTGGCTTTATTTTCGCCAGTCACTTAAACAAATCCTGTAGTGACGACAGGCTTAGTGCTTCAAAGTTTTATTTAAGTCACTTAAACCCTAACCTTGCCTGTCTGCGTAAAATGGCCTTGGAAAATGCATGTGGAATTCTTTTTATATGATTGTGCTCGATATGCAAAAAAATCTATTTGTCAAACCGTAGCTCAGTAAAGTAACAAAATAAACCTACTGGTGATATATTTAAAACTGTCAAAAACGAAGTCATTTTCACCATAAAATTTTCACAGTCGTTTGCAAACGTGTGTACAACATATTTAAACCCTTTGGCCCAAAAAATAAATCAGTAACATAATAAGATGTAGCCTAACCTACACCTGTTCAACAAACCTTCCAAGGGGAATCCAGTGCGAGGATAGTTCTGTCCTGGTGCCGGTCGCATCATTCGCGGTACTGCTGCCGGTATGGATGACATTGTGCTTTTAATAAATGACGAGGCACAATAAGGCTGATGTTTAAAAAGAGAAATCAAGTCCAGACTTGGTGAACGTTTCCCTGATGGCTAAAAATGCATCAAGTCCTCTTTATCAAAAAGAGAAAAATATCCAACCAAACTATTGCGAAGATACGAAACTTCCAAAAAGCAAATAAGATAAATACTTCTGTCGTCTAGTGCGGAGGGGGACATGAGCAAAATAACTACTGCTGGAACAAGATGCAGCGCGCGCCAGGGAGGGGGTACTCCAAACGTTCTCCAGTGAACAAAGGTTACTTAATTCTTTGCAGTGTTTTCTTAAAGGGTCTGATAGTTTTGGATGAAGTCTGCTTAGGGGTTGGGAGTAGCTGAAGTGGATAACTTTAGCGCGCAGTGCAGGAGGGGTGTCGCGCGCGCCGATAGGCTCTTGCAGTCTTCTTTTATTCATGTGGGCAAGGAGGGGAACGAGCAAGTTTTTTTTGACCAATCACAAAAAGCAGATCGTAAGACAAACACACACGCTTACTCAAAATACCGTTTTAACCAAAAGTAACAAATCAGTTCAACAAATCGCAGTTTTCGTTTTCAAGTCGTTTTCACATTTAAATTTTTTTAACGTCATTCTTCTTTAGCAATAAACATACAATCTTAACCACACTTGTCATACTGACTGCTCAATAACTAACCGAATAAAAAAGGAATTTACAGGAAAACTGAACACAAAAAGCAATCTGAAAAAAACAAAAAGCAATCGGAATACGATGGAATTAAAGAGGTACGATGACTTAATAAGTCAGGCTCAGAATTATGTCGTTGCATTGAAAAGTGTAATAAAAATATTTTATTAATAAAAAAAGTTATTACCAAAATTACACATTGCTAATATTTTTTAGATGTAATAAAACAAAAAGAAAAAAACGACTTACAGCTAGTATTTCTAAAATGTGTGCTGCGATTTTACATATAAAACCTTCTAACACGACATAACTTGTTATTAACAAACATTATGCAATGCTTACCAGATTGGTAATTCTTGCACATTCAAATTCACAAGACAAATCTGTTAAGCATTACGTAATTATGTTGATAATAAAAGTGAAACTTAGGGAAATTTCAGTTTGAAGTTCTCGCATCAGGTTGTGGAAAAAACGTTATCTACTGTCCATGAACGTATATGTGGACACTCCAAACCCGAAACCTAAAGTGTTATGCGCATTTCCCCCAGAATTATAACTAGGTCCGTTTGCTTAACCACAGCCACGACAAGTGGCTTAATTAACAAGAATACAAAGATTGTTTAGGTGTGTCTATGTGTGCAAAGAAGTGTTTAAAAACATCAAACACAGGCATTCACTTTAAGAACAGAGAGGCGCTAATGACACGAAAGCTGCGCTTTGTTGTTAACAATGGCATCGTTAATTTGTGTGCATTGCTGGTTAATATATACTTCCACATGACTAAACATGTCACATCCCAAGGGACCATTAGCTTGAATGGCGTTGTGATCTCTTAAATAGACAGCAGAGTAAAGCAATACAACCCTCGCAGATGTCAAAAAACTGTTGTTGGCACAAGATGACCAAAGACTACATCACAAATCGGTCTGTAGTGAATGATGGAGCGTTTATATGCAATATGCTGCACGAAACGATTAGCCAAACTTAATGTAGCCTATATCTGTTTGAATGCAGCTGGGGCCTGGCGAAAAGGACGAGATTAACTCTTTAGCGTAACCGCTATTATTTGTGCCCAGGCAGGCCATATCAGTACCTGGACTGACAATAACGCATCACTTCTATATTTTGTAGGAGATAATGTTTTTTCATTGCTACTATGTGGCCATCGAGGTTCAACGTCACTCAACAGTACACCTAAAAGATTGTATGCTACGTTTTGTACTGAACAACAAGATTTCATGTTCATGTGAAACGCATGACTCGATACAAAGAAAATATTACCTCAGCCACCAAAGTAATACATGATAAATTTCCATGGCCTTATTTTTCGAAACCATACAAGGAGATACAACGCATGTAAAGGAAGTACTTATAGAAGCACCAGACCGTCTAACAATCTGGGAATGATCGCCACAAGAGAGAAATTACCACAAGATGGCGTTAAAGAACAAGATTCGATTTCTGAGGATTTATTTAAAGGTTTTATTTATTTTAAATGTCTTGATTTATTAACTATGTGCTTATGATTTCTCTCTTAAAGGAATCACAGTATTCTAACATGTTAACGCAAAAACTTTTTTTTTTCATTTGCCAAAACTTATACGTTCTCTTTCAAACCTCATATCTCTGTATTTTAGGCATATTTCACTAACAAAACCAATAAATATATTTTTGTATCCAGAATACACAGTCAAGGGGCTGAAAGATTATTACTCATCATCATATTGTATAGTTTAGTTTCATAGTCATTGTAATGCAAAAGCTTTATGAAAACTGCAGGTACACACTCATGAATCACTATCATGACAATATTAGAAAAACTTGCTTGTTAAAATAACATAAATAATCAAATCTACTTGCATGCATTTTATGGCTTATGGCTGTTCTGTGTACACTGAGAGGAAAAGCAATGGATGGAGAGGAAGAAGGGGAGGGGAGACAGCAGGTGCACCAGATCACACAAAGCCCAGCAGACGAAGGTTGACTTCCATATGACACTTAGCATTGGAGTAGACTAACAGTCCAGCTGGAAGTGTTTAAGGGTGTTAAATCAATGGCTTGGTAATGACATTTTGTCCCCATACATCACTGAAAGAAAGGCAAGGAATGTCTGTGAGGTGGACTTGTCTTTCTCATAAGCATTCCTGCCCATTTCCACAACTCATCCAGGCCTTAGAGGTATCGATCCGTTATTAAACCAATTTAACCACATATACCTTTATATTACTTTAAACAGCCAGAAGGTCTATATGCTTTATCTTTGTAGTGTTATTTTTCAGGGAGGTCCAAAAAAACATACCAAAAAACAATAAAATTTAAAAAAAAACAAAAAAACAAAGCAAATTCTACAGTTAGGCTATATGGCAAGAAATATATACACCAAAAGCCTAAAAAAGTGCACGCTGGTATAAACAGCTATGAAATAGACTAGCAAACAATTTTACTTTATATTGATACATCAACAAGAAGCTAATGAAAATCTCTGGTCTCTAATAAAAAACGACACAAAGAAAAATATCGCCATTTGCAAACTATAAGACATGGTTAATTTAATAGCTTTAATAACTTGTATTTTAAAAATGCTCTTTTTGTGGTCTTAATCTTTTGCACGCGAGATAAAAAAACGTGGTCAATAAAAAAATTTCAAGTGAAGCACAAGGACAGAAAGTTGTTATTCTCTCTCACATCTTTCATTTAGACACAAAATGCACCATGAAGGCTCTTGGGATGCATCCATATGCCAAGCATGTGATTTTTTTCAAGCAGCACCAAACCACTGCACTATGAATCCGTCTCTATTCCTCTCCCATGATACCTCCTCTTTTGTTCAGCTCTTTCATGTGCTGGTGAGTGCTGTGCAGTCTGATGAGGGGACATGCGTGAATAGGTCATGGCCAGGGAGGTCATGCTGCGTGGGGTCATGCTCTCTGTGCCTAGCGTTCTCACTTAACCCTGTACAGTCAGGGGGTGTTAGCTCCTCACCACGTCCAAACCAGGGGTCATGTTCAGACATATAGATAATAGAGCTGATTTGGGATCAGTCTGTGCCAATCGTAATCCGATAGATAACTCTGACTTAGTCAAGTTCCATTTTGTATAAACAACTGTACACAAAAAGCACACAATAAACAATTATTAAGGAAAGATACAGTTCAGGACAAGCAACAGGCTTCTGAGTTTCATTACTGGAACTAAAAACATATACAATGTGTGTCCCTTCATGAAAACACAAATCACAATGAAAATCATTGTGTGTTTACTAAAGTTAAATAATAGCCAATCATTTCATCAAGAACTGTTTACACAGTCGCTAGCAGCCATAATTGCAAGCAAACAACATTAACTGTGGTTAATGGAGAGTTTCACTTTGCTGTGGAAAGATTTCGGCCCACTACACCTTACAGAACCCCTTCAGCCCAGTGACATTTGTAGCCTCACAGACATGAGCCACATGTTCCAGGTTCTGCCACAGCCTTCCAATGGGGTAAAGTCTGGATTTTGGCACAGCTGTTCCAAATAAAATGTAAGCCTTTGTGATTTGTGTACATTCTAGGGTAGACTGTATGTTTTAGATCGTCTTGCTGCTTCAGCTTCAGTTCACAAACAGACTTACTGACATTAAACAGAATTCCACTCCTTCCAAGATGGCGGGACACTCAGGTCCTAATATAGCAAAACATCCCCAAACAATCACGCATAACATGCAGTGTTTGGTTTCTACAACAGGCAACATGTCAACCGAAATGTTCCGCTTTTGATTCATCTATCCTCATGTCATTTGTTCCTCAATAATTCTGGAACAATGACTCAATGACAAATAAATCAAAAGTGAGTTTTTACGGCTGATCTGGGCTATGTTTGGCCAAAAACACAACACGTCTCCTATGAAAAATGTATTTTGTTGTGCGTTTTGTACATGAAGGGTCAATGAAGGGTGTTATGCATATACTGTAGGATTTGGTTGGGAGGTGACATTATGAACCCTCCCCCCACTCCCACTGCAAGGCTGCATTAAAGATGCATTTGAAATGTTTACTGAAAGTACATATACATTTTCAAAAATTCCTCTCTGAACTTTTACCTTTAACAGAAACAGTGTTTCTTGCTATGGTGAGAGTAAGACGAATCTGAACAGACACACGAGTGCAGGTTACCTCTCCTAACAAGACATTTCTCAGGGTTTATCAGCATGTGATAGACCGACTTTTCTTCAACAATCAGTTTGTCTGGACCTTTCAAGAAAATGTCAGAGAAGAAAGAGGTCCGTTTCATGTAGATGAAAGTAACTTCCTCAATTTTTCATGCTGCCCCAATTGGTTTCACTAAATCAATCTGAAAGACTAGCGCATGAAGAGAATCATTTGATGCCCCTTGTGGCTCTCCTTAAGTCTGACTTTGGCCCCGTGTGTACTTGTTCTTTTAAAATAAAAAAGGCTTGTGTAAACGAGGTACATAAGGACGTATGCCATTCTGATATCCTGATAACTTGCTAGCCCATGTTAGCCATTTTATCTGTCTATTGAATTCCAGATATTTTGTCATTTTTTACAAATAAACAATTCAAAGTAAATGTATTTAAATTGCACTACAAGAAGTAACACCATAAAAAGAAATCAATCTGCATCAATTAAACTTACAAAAAATGACATATTAATATACTAGAAAACCTAAACATTGATTTAATACCCATTTTTACCCCAATTAGTCTGAGTGAACCAGCAAGCAATAAATATTGCATCAGCAATGAATCAAATCAAATTACTCTGCAAAATGTGTCTCAATTGGGTGAGATTCACTTTCCAGCAGCGTGGAGGTTACGGCAAACACTGAAACGCAAATGTTGGTTTAAATGATAATCTAACTGAAATAGGGCAAATTTCTACTCATAATACAGACTGCACTCATTTCTATATTGGAGATGAGAATCATGAGGGTTTCCATTATTTTTTAAGGGTCTGTTTTTGGACAATCTTAACTAGCCTAATTTAAATTCTGGGCCATGAGGTTTACAAATGCTGGTTAATTTCATTGCTCTCAAGCATAAAATAAGGGTAAAAAATTACATTATATTACACAAAAATTAGGAATTTTATTTTACACATGGGACAGAATGTGACTTGAGAAAGTAAAATCTTTATCTTTACATTAAAAAATGCTGGTTTAATTGACATTGCAGGTATAATAAGGCTCTGCATCTAGGCCCTGAATGTCCACATTTTACAACTGTTTGGTCACACTATAATGGCAAAAACTAGATGCAGTGTGAATACAGCACACAGACGAGCCATAATGACCCATAATGAGTCATAAAACTTTTGCTATATAGCCTACAAAATACAGCCTACCCTTGTGTCTGCAGAGTCACTGTAAACATAGCTAATTTAGTATGGTGGGGTATTTTGTGCGCTTGATGAAGTGTTATCAGGTCATCCCAGCATCTCTAACTTGTTTTTTCATAGATGATTATGACTGGAACAGACAGCTTTGGAATCCAGAAGAGCATGAGACCTCCATGCGGTGCTGAGCCACCTCTGAGATCAATGTCTGCATTTTGTTGATTTAGGACTGCAGATCCACCATGCAAGATGCATTTTGTTTGCTAAATAATTATCTGAAGTCTCTATTCATTTGCAGATTCTTCACACAAAAGCAGAATGCATCATAATGACGTTGTATGGTTAAATAACATTTCCAGTCTTTATTTGGCACAATGGGTAATTAATAGAGCAACATCGCTTCTGGTGCTTCGACATTTACTGCATGCATTGACTTCTAACTACATGCATCTTCTCTGCTTTATTTATTTGTTTGTTTCAATGGCCATTTATCATTGAATAGAGTGTGTGATAAAGAATATTTTAAATCACTGAACCTTTATTTGGATGAAGATGAGACTTTGCAGTTCACCTTAATTAAAAACCCTATTTCTTTTAAATATTTCAGTAATTTAATATATCAGTATTTTTGGATCTATGTATTTCTACTGCTCTTGGAGTTACATGTGCCCTTAGCTTTATTAAAAAACAAATCTCAAATTACATTTCCTCAATGCATTTAAGAGGAATACCTCAGAGTTTGTGGAGTTACTAACTCAGACCTACAGTGGAATTAAGTTAATTTTGCACTTACATTTTACAAGTCAATTAAATGTTAAGTGTGTAAAATCATTTGAATTAAAAAGAAAAACTTGTAAACAAAAAAACGAGATGTTAAAGTTGTCCTTAGTTTTCCAATAGCTTTGTGATTGTTAAAAGATGATTTGTACAAGCTTTATCTGTGTACATTTATAAATGCTTGAGATTATAATTAGTATATACTCGGTAGCCCATGGTAGTCAACAGCGCAGTACATAAAAATATAGTAGTGTTTTACCGCCATCTTGTGGATGAAGAAAGAATTACAGTTAAATATGTATTATAAATAAGTAAATAAATAAGGGACAATTTGGCATCAGATTTGCCATTGATGCCAAATTTTCCGTCATTTGTATGTCACTTTCACGATTTATGCTGTAATGAAAACACAACTTCTCTTTTAATTAAACACTAATGGCATGCCATCATACATTACGTCATCAAAACAGGAAATTAATCGAAGAACATGCATTGGATCCTGAAGCCAGCACAATTCAAACTATAAATCCATTGTAAAGCAAATGTCAAATGAGAAAACTCGCGATGTTTCTGTAACGGTAAAAATACACTTACCAATGAACAGATGTAGTAAAAGTCAATCCTTGGTAATCCAATTCGTCAAATACACAGTCAAGGCGGACTTTTAAATAGATTAAAATGTTTCGGAGTGATACAGTAGAGACCGACAGGAGACTATCCTGTTTTGTTACCGGAGCGTGTTTTGATTCATTTTAGATCAGAAAAATCTATCTGCGGAGAAAGTACTTTGTTACCTGAGATAAGTGGCCGTAAATTACTTATGTTGGATTCTGTAGTTACTGTATAAAACTGACCTCAGTTGTAACTGAATTATATTATTTTTATTATCTATAGTTTTAATAATTTTGACTAGAAAGCAGCGTCAACAAATTCCACGCACTCTTCGTCTGCTAGCCGCGTGTTTCCCACGGTATAATTACGTGCATCGTTTAATGCCAGATTGCGTAAGGCTTCATCAAATTAAATAAAGTACGCCCACTAGGTTTAGCCAAAAAATTTGATTGGCTGGTGAATCAGACGATCTTAAAATAAATCTTTCAGGGGTCTTAAGGTCATGCACCTTTGCAAACGTCATAAAAAATAATGTAAACAAATGTAAACGTCAGTAAATTCAGATTCGATAAATGTTGATCGTTATTTATATATCTGTTGTTTATGTGTCTATGTCAATTTTATGGTTGTGTTAAAAAAACGTAGGCCTTTATCCTAATTTACCTAACAAAAATAAGTCTGAGATTTAGTGCAGGACGATCTGCAAAAAACGTAATCATTCTATATTCCATTAAAGAAAGAAACGCACACGGCTTTTGGATGACATCAGGCTAAATTATGACAATTTTGGGGGATGAGCTATTATTTTAACATAACAAATTTGAGAGTTTAAACATGAGGTGGCGCTGTTAGACTGTCAAGTTGACAGAATTAAAAATCCCAACCGTTTTACAGAATTACTCAAAATTATGCGCTATGTGCTATTTTATTAAACAAAGTATAACTTCCCTGAATCTTACAGTAACTCATTAATGTGCTTACATACAAAGCCGTGAAATGAAAGAATTGTTTATATAGCCTAAGTCCATGCATGCACTGTTTTTGTTTATTTCTGCTTGTAATTTTGTAGTCGCAGATATCGCTACATGACCTGACATTGCATGCATGGAAACACTCCGTTTAAAGTACAAAAAACCTACACGACTGTGGTGACTCAATGAAGGCAACTTTCTTTAGAAATATTTCACTTCTCTGTAGCACATATATGGAATATTGATGCGTTTCTACTTTTGAGGAAGTGACGCAGGCTAAAGTTTCAAGAGCAACAGTCTGCTTATCACAGCTTTGAGCAAACAGCACAGAGATAAGATACAAACCATCCACAATAGAGCTGAAACCACCTCTCAACATATCCTCCATTCTGTTGAGTGAATGTAGTAGTCAGGTCATAATTAAATCTCCATAAGCAGCTAAATAATTGTACAGTTTCAGTTGCAGTGATCACTAAACTTTTATACAGTGTGTGTGTGTGTGTGTGTGTGTGTGTATGTATAGAAAATTGTAACTGAAATAATGAAGTGATTTGTGTATATAAATATGTTTATTTACTTAAATAGACTTACGGTGTGAAAAAATTACACCAATACTGTACATTTTAAAAATGCTTCTTCTGGGGTTGAGACCAAGGTCAATTAACATTAACCCTTACATAGAAAACAAGAAAATTCGGTTAAATAATAAACTGTAAACAGTTATTGGTTGGATCATTTCAAGATTTTACAATAGTTTCAAATCAAAACAAAAAGTATGATTAAGTGTGCTTAACACTTGGTTAGAAACATGAAACGCAAGGTCAGGACCAGCTATGGACTTTCAGAACTTCCCTTCATAATTTCTTATGTGCTAAATGCTTCAGTAAAACAACCTCATGGTAAACAGGGATAATAATACAGTAAAATACCATTCGTCAAATCATTTACATCCAGCTGGCTTTAAACACCAAATAACAAGTCAGTGGTTCTACTGCCTGTGTAACAAACATGTCACATATGACTGGTCCAAAAACAGAACACAAAGGCATCAATTAAGCTTCAAATGAAGACCCAAATACTAACCCTGTGCCCAGTCCTTCTATTTTTCTTAGAAATGACAAGCAGTGATGCAATCACAATGCATGTACTTGAACACTTCTTATTGGTCGAACTAAAAATCAAACCATCCAATCATTTTCTTTACTTTAAGATTTCAGATGAGTGCTATTGCTGCTACTACTTCTGCAGACTTGCACCTTTCAGCAATAAAATGTGACACTGTTTTTATGCAAGGAACATTTTTTATATTCACAATAAGACCAGCTTATAGTGTTTATCCTACAGTGTTAAGTGTAACGGATTATCCATTCCTTCATAAAAGGATACTGCACAGTTCAATTTAATATAAAAAAACAAAAAAGTTCAACACGCACACGCACGCACGCACGCACGCACACGCACACACACACACACACACACACACACCAGTGGTAAACTATCAGTCCTTTGTATTTTGACATACCGTCCAATAGCTTAAAAGGCCAGTAATTTGGAACACTTTCTATCTAGTATCAGCAAACTTCCTTGTTTCCGCTTTAAACGAACAGGATTTTCAATTCTAACTGTTCCATTTGGGTTTACAACCACTATGAGCAGAGTCTGACTCCTTGAAGAACCTTTCAAACTTGTCCAAGTACCCAGGCCGATGAGGGAGGAGATAGTAATGGGTACTGCTGACTTTCTTTCCATCCTCCATGATGGGCAGAATACAAGGAGTTTGGGGAGCTGGCAAACCCTTGCAGCTCTGTTTTTGCGGAGCCTTGCTGACATATTCAGGATAAGGAGCAAAGCTCTGAGTAGGAGGCATCACACCATTGACATAAATTGGGAGACTTTTTGGACTGATGGCACGTGGTATGAGCTGAGGGATGGGTTCCCTGGGTGGAACTTTAGGGGGTTTGTCCACATCGTCAGCAGCTGATGGTTGTCTGCCACCTGTGCACTCACCGGGGCGAGAACGCATTGGAATGCGAGGCGGAACTTCAGGTTTCTCCTGTAGGTGGTTGTGGGGTGTGTGATGAGGGCCAACCTGCCTGAAATTGGCAGCTTTAAAGGATCCAGCAGGTCCAGAAAGGGAGCGATGTAGCTGCCGCTGTGGCTTTTCCTGCAGTCGGTCTCGGTCTCCCGCCTGCTGCCATTGAGGCTTCACCTTCTGATGTTCCTGTATCCCTTCATAATAAGCAAAGTTAATTTGACCGCTTGCCTGAAAACTGTGCCTGCCTGGCAAGCTATGCTGGATGGATGAGGTTTTAGAGCTGCGTACAGGCACCAGACACTGATGCTCAGAGGTGCTGGAGAAAAACTCCACCTCACTGTCCTCTGCTTCATCGGAGGACAGGTCGCCCATGTCTGGAAGAGGAGGGAGGGGCTTGGTGATTCTCCTGGGTGAACAAGGGGGTATGTGCTCATAAACGGACAGTTTCTGCAAGGACGGAACCACCTGGTCTCCTGCAGGTGGGCGACACTGGGAGGAAAAGAGGAGCTGTGTAGGATTTGAAGTCTTTGGACACGGAGGAGAGCATGAGCCAGACATCCTTCCTATCAAGCAAAAGACAGAGAAATAACGTAAATGACAATTTAGTCCTTTATATTTATGCATTTGGCAGACACTTTAATCTTATAGTGAACTGAAGCTATACATTTATTACTATATTGTGCATTTACTGGAAATCCAACCCATGCCCTGGTGTTACCAGTGCCATGCTCTAGCAATTACAAAATACAATACTGTCTTTATTTAATAATGCCTATATCATGCCATAAATAATATTCAAGCTACACCCTTATGAGAGCTAATTTTGCAATGTCTTTATCTCCAGAGATAATTTCAGTCACAACATGGGGAGGTTATCAAAGAATTTGTTTATCAGCGGAGCAAATGACAATCTCTCAACTTCCTATAACCTTGGCCACTTCCTCAGAAACATCTGCAACGTGCTCCAAAAACAAGGTGACAGGACTGATACAAGCTATTCAAGTGCTGTGTAAGCACATATGATTTAATATCAAGCACTCATTCACTCACTTTCAAAGTCCACGGTTGCAGAGTCCAGCTGATACGTTCTCAAGCTGTGATCCGTGTACTCAGAACCAAAGCACAGCCTATAAAACAACCAAATGGAAGGCTGTTAAAATCTTGCGGTGACAAAGGTGAAAGATGTATCATTTTTATAATGCACAAACACTTCACACTCACCTGTCCATGGTGTCATGGTGTTGATCCCAGTATGGCTGACCAGAGGCCATCCTGAAAGAGAGTGGAGACTAGTTCTGAACCCTGCAGAACTCATAATCCACCCATGGGTAACCCAAACAGGTCCTGTTAACACCACTTTTGCAGCAATTAGAAACCTGCAGGAAGAGAAAAGTCTGTCATTGCAGTGAATTTGATAGTCCACGTAGACAAAACGTAGAAAAAAAAGCACATATTCATCTTATAGCGAAAAGGTACTAACAAAGTTCAGCAGGTAAAAAAAAATTGCAGCCTTCGCAAAGAATTAATTTATTGAACTGACAAAATTTCTACCTGAACGAAACCTTTATTTATTAATCATTCATTCATTCTTAAAGGAATGCATATAAAAGTATGCACACTTTAAAATTAAAAAGTGCAGTTTTTAATCATTGTTCAATGCAGGCAAGCTATTATAACAAACAGCAGAGTCATGGTGCTTCGGCAACGTCAGTTCTTTAAAACATTACACCCAAACACAATACATCATTTGTGTTAGAGAACAATACCATTCAGTAAGAAATGCATTGGAATGCTTGGGCACAAGTCAGTATGTAATCAATGAAATACCCTCTGCCCTCCCTCACTGAGAACACTACATGAAGATGCTACATTAAAGCATACATAGTCCTTTGTACTTTTGTGTTGTGCGTTTTCAGAGGAGCCAGAAAGACTGATCAACTGCTCGTAGAGAATCATCTACAATCAATGTTGCCAAATGATTCGCAAATGATACACACGAATTAGCATTGTAGTTGTAGCGTCAAGAATGGTCCTCGCCTCATCATAATTAATTCCTTCCCTTAATTATATCGTAATGCTATAATTACATAATCACATAAGCACGCATCCAGAGCACATGAGCGTCCGTAACGCCTACATGCAGACACTCCCACATGTAGCACGTATAGTGACAGACGTCGTTTTACTAATTTGTCGTATAAAACTCAAAGCCACTTTTGTCTAGTATTATTGGACTATAAATGCGGCAATTAACACGCCTTTATTAAAACATAACGGAAAGGATAGAGTGAAATGCACATAAATGAAAATGCAGATAGTGTGTGTTATTTCGGAATTTAATAGCAAATGGTTTATATTTTAAAGTTATCTGCTGCCATAGAAGAAAATATAAAAATAGAAATATTGGCCGATCACGTTTATTCGCCAACACATGATTAATCCGGTATACGTCATGTAGTAAGAGATCAGGTAGTCAATGATAAACGAGGCTCGTACTACAGAAAGAACAGGTCGTCGTTCACGCTTTTAGTGGTCCTGTAAACAGTTTCCTAGAGTGACGTAGGGCAGCTTGTAAAGTACGAAATTGCAGTGCCAATATGAAGATCACTCTGATATGCGGACAGGTTGTCAACATCTTTTCCAACACACACCCATTGACAAACCCTTTCTCCGTCTGACTCAGGTGCGACTCATCTTAACTATATTCCAGTCCAAAGAACAACCTTTTTAGGGGTTCAATTGAACCAAAGCGAGTAGCAACGAAATGCGATTTTGTTCCTGTATTTCTCTGAAAAGTGTTAAAAAATAACGCAACCACTTAAACACTAAACCAAAATTAATGCTACTTACTGGTGAAATATTTCTTAAGGGTTTCCGTTTCTTGATTGTCTCTTTTATCCAAAGTAACCGAGACGATTGTTGCGAATACTCCCAGCGTATCATTCATCAAAATAAATCAAACAAACCGCACGTGTAAGCGAATACTGCAGCTCAACTTGCCGCTTTCACCATGGAAAGCTGCGTGCTGGAAACTATTTATATGGATTGCGTGTCGACTACGTCTGCATGTCGACTCCGCCCACTGTCTTAAAGGAACAGTTAAATGGTACCTATATGGTATCATTTTAATAAAGAAATAACGCGCTTCCTTTTCTGCTGTGTCTAATTGTTTGACATTAAACGCAGCAGAGTCGCCTTGTTTTTAATACAATAAAATATAAAGCTATGGAATAATAATAAGATACATATTACGTAGTCCAGGAATAGCCAGCAATGAACAAGCGATGAAGTAATAATCACATATTACTTTTTAAATCTAAACAGTTGCGGGACGGTTTCTTAAAACATTCCCTTTCACAGGCTACATCGGATAAGTACACAAAGGTCTGTATAGCTGTCAGAGCACGTGGGCGTATAGAGTAGGCGTGTGAGGGTGGTTCCGTAGAAGTTGCGCGTTTCCGCTGGATCTGTTGTGTGGTCTTGAATCACGGCTCTAGAACACAGACAGGCGAGGCGAAATTAGTTATACTCTAACACAGTGATTTGGCAAATTATCTCAACTCACAAACATCTTTACATAACTTATTTATAAGCATTCAGACTCAGCCATTATGAGACAATCAACACGTGCATTATATGTATGGGGAACATAGTCGCAATCGCATTGCTGTGGATTCTAACATAACAGAGAAATGTTTGAAGCATAAACCATTGTGGGTAACACAACCCTCCTCAGCGGCTTTGATAATACTGTGCTGTATGTGTCCCTAAAGCCTGTGATGATTGTTAAAAGAGGTTGAAAGCCACAGAGGGACTGATCTACTGAAGAGAGGGTCAATTCATTTCCTGTCTCTGGTCCCACACAGCTGCTGGTACCATGCATCTCATGTGAACAGCCTCCACAGATAGCTATATCAAAGCCTAGCTATATCTGCTTCAATCAGGAAACTGTTTCTGAGTGGCTACATTTTCATTTTCGGTGCTGTTGTACTGGCAATCTTTGCATTATTAAGATAATCAGAAGTTTAAAATTATAATTGCAAAAAAAGAAAGCATTAAATATAACTTAAAATCATGTTTAATGTTAAATTTCTATGTAAAATATAGCAACAGTTACACTATTACATTTTTCATAAGCAAGTTTTTAAATTTAAAATAGTTAAAAGTATGTATTTTACACATTAAATTATAAATAATTATAAATAAATAATGTTTTTTATTTCTACTGCTTTGCTGTGTCATATCAATCAGTTTTGTATTTGAGGTGAACCACATGATGTAGTCAATTTAAGCAAACAAGTTTGAATATCAGAGATTCTTACTGTCTTGAAATTTTACTTGTTATTCAGGGATTGTAAAAATGACACACATTCTCTACCCCATCTTATGTCAGGAAACGAAATTGTTTTATTGATGAGGAAGAAATGAAACCTACAATCAGTGATAACCTACAATCTATAGAAGAGCTATGACTCATGCTCTGAACATACTAGTACCTCAATTGTAAAAGCTTTCATGAACAGTATCCTATGTGCACATTGTGACCTTTTTGATTTAACCAACTTCCTGTTAAAGCCAGAAACAATAGGCACCCTGTGGGCCTTATAACAATTTTAAAATCAGCCTTTATAAATTCATATCTGGAATATCAGCCCTTTCTGGGAATAGGCTGTGGGTGTGTGGTCAAAATGAAGTGCTCCGAGGTAAGCGAACACAGTGCAGCTCTATATCTAAAAAACACAAATGACTTCTACAGAAACTATATATTTATATGTTATCTCCTGACACTAAATTAATTCAAATACCAAACAAACCCATACAACTGTTATTTTGGCCGTGCTTGTCGGAAGCAGAGCGCAAAGATATCATCACGTGTAGAACTTACAGGGCGTTTAGGGGTAATAGTGGAATTACATGCGATAAACTCCAAAGCAAATGTTTTACAAGGATGATGGCTCTCGGTGCATGTTTTGTCCATTCACAGAGCGCGTCCCTCGACATACAGATACATCTTTTAAATCTCTCTTCCAGAGGTTACAGCTGAGTCTGTCTAACGCATGAATGACGGCAGTTTGAGAATCCGTAGCATGTTCTCTAGAGGGCAAAAGGGAAAGAAATATCCAGGTGAGCAAAAGCACTTCCTCTGTCCTGATTACAAGCTCCAGAGATACTTCTTATCTCTGGGGCAATGCTGGAAAACATGGAAATTGCATTATAGAACAGAAGGAAATATGTGTATAAAAACATTCACGTACTAATATCTGCTTTTGGTACATTTTTTGAATATTAAAAAAAACAGTTATCAGCATCTAAATCAATTGGTATTTTATATATATATATATATATATATATGTGTGTGTGATAGTGCTTACCTGTACATATACACTGTAACCTGATTTGCTGGGTATGAGTTGTACAAATTGAAATTTTTATTGTTATTGTTTTAATGTTTATTGGTTTAGTAGATTGTAAAATTGTAATGTCGCCATCCAAATAGCTTTATTGGCATGGTAAAAAAGAAGCTTTTTATTGCCGAAGCATGGCAACACACACATATACATGTTTGTTATGTGTTACTCATTTAATATATTATATATATATATATATATATATATATATATATATATAAAGGAACTAATAAAAATGTAACAGCTCTCTTTCACTTTCAAAAGAAAGAAAGTATCTTTTCCCCCTTTTACCTGATAGACCTGAGTTAGTTTAGGTGGATGAACCTGACAGGGCTGTTGAGTAGCTTTCTCTCTTATTGTTTTAATAAGCCACAGTGGCTCAGATCACCCACTGCATTTTTTCTTATGAGTAAGTCTCTTTGTAACCAAGCTCACCAGTAAGCTTCAGAAAGGCGGAGTCACACAAAGACTGGCCCCTGTCATTCCATGACACCACTGGACTACTGTCTCTTTATAGACATACTCACACAATATGAAATATTTTAAATAAAATAGGTGAGACGACAGAGTAATTAAGACTCACTACTAAACATAAAGATTATCAATTACTAAATTACTAAACCCCCTACATGTTATTAGTACATGATAAAAACAAAACAATTAGTAAGTATTCAAGAAATATTGGATAGCTGGCGTTTGATTGAGTTGTGTTGCTTTAACATAACATGTTCTTGGTTAAAATGACAAATGCTTAACAGGAGATGAATTCACAGGCCCTTTTTAAACCCTGGAAGCACTCCTCAACTCACATGCTTTAAAATAATCTCAGGCCAGGGCAGATTAGACTGCCCTTGTGTACTTTTTCTGAAAGAAAACAGCCCCACTATCAGGATACTACGCAAGACAAACAACACCTACATTTCATCATGTTCTGTGAATGAAGTTGGCTGAGGTGTTTCATCATGTTTGGGACAAATAGCTAACATGTATAAATATACATGTTTGAGTCTTGTTTGATATATATATATATAAACATTCTATTTTTCTAGTTTATATGACCGTAGTTTTGGTAGTTAATTTCAGTAGTCACTCTGTGTGACTTTAAGCAGGGAAGCAGCTGTAGCAATGCTACAGTATCAATCACGACAAGCAGAGCCAAAGAGCAAACGGAAGCATAGATGTTTATTTTTATATCTAAACAGCTGCTCATACAAAAAGTTATATAGTATCACATAGATAATAAAAAATCATGAGGCAAATGCTTATCTATTCCCTCCTTTCACTCAAAAGATTTAAGTTATCTCAATGGCAAAAATAAAAGCAAGAGGAGTTTGGGACACACACACACACACACACACTAGTGTCACACAAATACAAGGACATCCATTCTCAAGTCACGAACTCTCCCAGGATGCTGAGGGAACTGAGACAAAGAGAGTCATTTAATTGAATAAGTGTGCTAGGAAGTAGCAAATGATTTGAGGACAAAAAACAAATGATTTCATGGTAACAGAAACTATGAAAGACCATTTAGGCTGGATCTTGGAAAAGAAAGAGGTAATTACGGCTGTTTGCCTGGGATACGTCAATAGAAGGACGGCTCATTCAATCACCCATGATTCCAGGCAACAGAGAGGGCATGAGGTTTGCTCACCCAGAGGGGTGCCTTCCGCAGTGCATTGTGAGGAAAAGGCCAGCACATTAATCTCCTCAAAAAGTGCCTTTTTTTCTTTAGGCTGAGCTCCAGAGAGGAACACAAGAGGCAGATACATAGAGGAATTTAAAGGAGAGAAATGTGCTTGGATCATTTGAAGGAATTAGTTTACTTGGGGCTTGTGTTGTGATGTGAAAAGCAGCCCTCGTGGGGTAAATTATAATACATTGTGTTTTGCCACAAATGTGGAGCAACAACACAACTATAGTTTAAAGCAGGGGTCACTAACCTTTTTGAAACTGAGAGCTACTTCATGGGTATTGAGTCATATGAAGGGCTACCAGTTTGATGCACTCTTCTGAAATGACAACTAAACATCATGTATAATAAACATATTTTTAATATATTGTCATTTTTAAATCTATATAAATGCAAGTGTGATTAAAAAAGAATAGCAACAGAATAAATTAAAATTTTAGATGCAGCTCACTAGTGAGTTGTGCTTTTTTTAGAACAGGCCTTAGGGCGACTCATGTGGTCCTTGGGGGCGACCTGGTGCCCGCGGGCACCTTGTTGGTGACCCCTGGTTTAAAGTCTATAAGATAACATATAGAGACAAGGCATTTCAAAGCTGTTATTTAAGCAAATGTATTCTACACATTGAACAAATGATAGGATATTTATCATACAGGACAGGATATTTAGCATATTTATTTGTATGACCTTAGCTGAAGAGATAATAAAGGCCAAAAGAGATAAAAAGTGGAAGGGAGTGAATAGTCATGTGTGGAGAGTTCCGGCTGTAAATACGGAAGCAGTCTGACTACTAAGTCCTACAAGTTTCCTCTGAGGTCCCATCCAGGAACTTGTTTTGGAATCCTGGGAGACGACTGCCTCCACTTTATTCAGTTCCATTCACCTCACAAGTTACATCCTGTGACTCACCATATCAGAGTCATGTTTAACAGTAACTTTGATTCCTGGCCCAGATTTCTGCTGATTCCTTCATCTTGACCAACATCCATAAAAAGAATGGATTCAACACAGACATTTAGCATCATTCACAAATCTTCCTCATGGAAATGCAACATTTGACCTTAATTGTACTGCTTGGAAAATAAGCAACTGGAAAACAGGAGTTTATGGTTTTTGATGCTTGAACCTTTTCCACTCAACTCCCACTCATCAGTTATTTAGAAAACAAACACTGCTGCCCCTGTGTCGCTGTGTTCCCAGTAATATTGGATGGATAGTCTGCTTGCATTTTTGTTATGGAAGAAAACATTATAAGATCTGTTTAGCCTTAATCAGTAGACATTTTAAAGCATAGCTGCTCTGGGCAGGTATAATTTCCCAAAAATGCTCCTAAACTGTGAAGGTAGGATTACTTTATTACTATTGTGTCAGAATAAACAGGACTGAGAAAATCTGGGTTGGGTTGAAAGTCTTGGGACACTTGGGACTTTAGCAATTTACAAATCATGACAAGAAAATGTCAAGAAACTACAAGCTGTGCTAAATAAAGTATGCTTCAAACGTGCAATGTGTCACGCAACATCCTTATGACATCACTAAACCCAGATAACTTATTAAGTACATCATAACCAGCTCACCAAGAATCTGATTGCACTTCTAAAGGATAAAAATTCCTGCTTTTGTCTGAGTCAATAGCTGTATTTGATGACTCACAATGTTCTCACAGCTGAGGTCATGATGGTACATCCTGGTTTCAAGTGGAAAGCATTTGTGCTTGGTCTTGGCCTATCCGATCAGTAAAACTTTTTCTGTGGGCTACTGCTCTGTGGCAGTTAAACAAATAATCAAATTCATCTTTATAATGCTCATGGTGAAGGAGGGAGCCAATCTGTCATGTGATTCATTGCTCAATCAGTGAGTTCATGTGTTCACCCACCTTCAGAGTCATAACATAACTATGCATGCTGAAAAGTGGCCAGTGAGCGGAATGACGCAATGTGACAAATCCTCTAATAAAAATGTTATGGCAAGAAAGGAACATTTATTTGACATGTGAGTCAATCAATTTAGGCAAACATATTAAAAAGCATTCAGAGGCATACTCTGGCGTGCTGTACAAGAGTGAGGGAATATAATAACAGTAGGATTTAAACACAAAGTCCAGCTAGATAGTGGTTGAAAGGACACAGGATGGATACAGGAAGATAATTTTTTTTCTGAAGAGAAATTTCTGCCTAAAAACAAATCTGTAAAACTTAATTTGAGCTTATTGTAACTGTTTTTTTTGGACCTCATTATTTAATGTCTATCAACAATTATAAAATTGACTCAATGTCCAAAGCAATATTCTTGTAATCTGTTTTATCTAGAAGACCTGCCCATATATTAGTAAACAGACACTTTGGTATTTTTGTAGACAAGTACAGATTTGTTGAATGCAAAGTGGCACAATCTACAGAACAAACACTATGTGTGAAGCTGCAGGACATCACAGCCCAGCAGGAGAGAGCAGATGCATGCAAGCCTGAATCTGTCAGCAGGACCTTAGTTGAATTCACACATATATGCATGGTGATACACAGTACAGAAAGACTTAAATGGATGTCTTTTCTGTGTGTTCTCTTGAACTGGTATTTTATCCATGGCATATTTTAGGGATGTTTGGTGAGTTCTAAGTTATTTACAAAATAACAGACCTTACCTTATATTTGGTATTTCTGCCACCTACAGGACAAATATTACAAACCTACAGCTGAAAAAAATCTGCAGCATGTATTTGCTTACAAAATGTAAGCATTTGCTCCCTTTCAGTCATTTCTGTTCAAAACAGAGTTCAACAGACAACAGACTTCTGTTACTGCTCACTCAGAAGTCTGGTTAGTCAGTAGACAACTAAACATATGCAGATGACCTACTGATGGTCAGCCATTTCCACAGTCAACTGCATTGCAGGGTACACATTTATTGATTAACCAAGAAACAACAATCAAATACTGACAGAACTTGCAGATCAAAATGCACAATTAATTTGTCATTGATTCTGAAAAATACCCTTACCTTTTCTTAAAAACTGGACGGCCACTAAATAAAAAATATTTCAATGCTACAAAATTATCAAAAATATAATGAATACATGTAATAATATATATTAGAATGTAATAATATATATTAGTAATATTAGCCACATTACTTATTTTATTAAACGGTCCTTTGACTAATATTCTTAGTAAAACTGAAATATGAAATTATTACCTTCATAAGCTAAAGCAATTATATCAATGGCTCAAGAAAACAGGAATCATTTACTACATTACCACATGAAGATATTAAAGTACCTTAAGGTTACATTAAACATAATTCATAAACTTATTAAACAGTTACTGTCATTATTCTTGTCACATTTGTTAAGTTTCTAAAATCACAGAACAACTAACGAGTCATTTACAGTGATGTGATAATGAAATGATTCAGAAGTGTAATATAAAACAAATGGAACCGTGTAGCCAAAGTTTCTTCATACACATTCATCAGCTCTTCAGCTCATCACAGAACACAATTCTGTTCTCCAAACGAGCACGTTCAGCTGCAAATACCAGTTTATGACTTGCTAATGTCTCCTTAGAACCTGATCTGATCAGAGCTGGGTCCTTATGCTGTATTGATGAGGACAGAATCCATGTTTAAACATTAAAAGTGATCAACTTACTCAAATTCTAAATCACAGAGAAAATGCTAGTTATAAGAGTTTTGTGATATATGTTCACTGTTCATTCTTCATTCTGTTCAATGTAGATTCTACAGCTCTATAAATCGTAATGTACATCTATATCTTCTATCTAAGCGTTATCAATAGTTTTACACATTAACCATCTTGCTATAAAACATGCTGTATTCTGATACTCAGAAGAGTTACAATCATTACAGTTATACAATTACAACATGCAGGACACTGTCTTAGAAAGTGTTCAAATGAATGTGGAAATCTCACCATCACAGCTGCAATGAAGGAATCAATCAGGTGATAGTCTGCAGACCCGTGACCCCCTTTGCCGAAGTTACCTGGAACATTCATGTCTGCTGTGTGCTTTGTGGTCTTTGAAGTGAGGAAGTCGAACACTTTGATCTCATGGCCATCATAAGTCAGTTCCCCCTTGTGAGAGGATCAGAAAAAAGATGTTAAATGTGATTACAACCACACTGTCATCAAAGCATTGACATGAATAAACATGGGCCCCGTTTACACTGCAGGTCTTGATGCCTAATTCCGATTTGTTGCCTATATTCGATTTTTTAGACCATCTGTTTACACGGTCTTTTTAATTGTGACCCATATCCGATTCGTGTTTACACTTGCTATAATATCGCGCATGCTCAAATGGGTTTTTTGCACGACACCGTAGCCAAGATGGACGAACGCAAAATTTGTTTAATGATAGCTTTGCGATGTATGCGAAGTTCACCAAACAACACCATGATTTTAAGGCGAAGGAGGAGGAAAAGGGCCATCATTGCACCCTACACATTCCTCCTCCATGTTTCGTGTGTTTCTTGTCATTTAACTTTACGCTTCCACACGTACTTCCCACATTACG
Source organism: Botia almorhae (assembly GCA_036877575.1). NCBI lineage: Eukaryota > Metazoa > Chordata > Actinopteri > Cypriniformes > Botiidae > Botia > Botia almorhae. The sequence continues at coordinate 66,563 of JAZGTJ010000249.1, forward strand.
TCATTAAACCGCGGAGAAGTACCAAATTGTCACAGTTTAATGACGTACAGAACACAATGCCTCAGAAAATCCGATCTGCCTGTTTACATTACAGTCGCATTGGCCCATATCTGATTTATATCTAATTTATTTCCACATATGAATGAGGCCTGAAACCGATCTCGAAATATCCGAATGCATGCGTTTTTTTCCTGTTTACACTGTCACAGAACAGATCCGATCTATGTCACATATGAGCAAAAAATCGGAATTAGGTCGCATTTAACTGACAGTGTAAACGGGGCCATGATGTCCCACCTTACTACCATAAATGCTTGTTCTGCGTTTACATATCTCCTCTGTAAATGCTATCATGGTAAAAGCAGCAGTCAAGCCTCCTTCAAATTCCATGTTTACTACCTGCAATAAATAAAAGGAGGTTAATAGAGGTTAGTAATATTTTCTTTGCACCTTATAATCTTTACTATCAAAATCATCAGTACTTTAGATGCGAGATCTTCCAACCTGATTTGAGCAAACATCATTATCACATTCGTAGACACAGCGGCCATAAGGTCCAGTTCTCAGGGCTTCATTTACAGATTCAATATCAGGAACCGAGTTGGAACAGATGACTGACACTGGCCAGCCGACAATCCCCTAATTAATGAATAAAGTTACACTTGATCAACATCTCCACATATGAATATACTGATATACAAATACTGAAGCGCATTACTTTTTTCACTCGATCCAAATAGATTTTCTTGGCAGAGTACGCACAGTCCCCCTCTACAGGGCATTCGAAACACCGATTTGCAGCCCCTGCTGGCTATAATTGCAAAATATTATATTTTAAAAGGCCTCATATTAACCAGAAATTGTCATTACGTTTTACTTAAGACTTATTGATATAAAGACCAACCTTGTTCTCTTTCCTGAAGTGGCTAAGGGACCCAAATGACGACACTTTGATGCACCTGCACAATAAAAACATTTCCTTCATCATTTGTGGAGAAAGACATTGTAATAAACAATATAGGCTGTAATTGGCCGTAGTAGAAGTAACAGGCCAATGCTAAAACGTATCCCAATCCAGATAAAGACACAGCAACATTATAATATCATCCAATGAGGTTATGCGTTCACATCAGCACATGCAATCAGCCTGAACTCCTGAACTTACTAACAGGCAAGATAACAAAAGATAAGACACTTTTTTTTCTTTCTAGATCACATTTTTTCTTCAGCTCAGCTCCACCAAATGTATGTAAAGTCATTCTATGTTATTTCCACAGTACCTTCGTCCACCAGCCCAATGATGAATAAGATCCAAATCGTGGCAGGATTTGGCTAACAGAGCAAAGGAGCTTTCAGCCTCATTTCTCCAGTTTCCTCTGACAAACGAGTGAGCAAAATGATAGAACCCCACCTGTTAGAGAAGACAGACTTGACATAACACAAAGTGACACTGCGCGCGCGCACACACACACACACACACACACACACACACACACACACACACACACGTACGTACGTACGTACGTACAGCTATCTTTGTGAGGACATTCATTGACACAATAGAATCTCTAGCCCCTTACTCTAACCTGAACCATCCCAACTAACTGCCTAACCCCAACCCTTACCCTAAACCTAACCTTAACCCAATTCAAACCCTTACCCTAAAACCAAGTCTTAACCCTCAAACAACTCTTTAAGGAGGTGTCAGAAAGTGAGGACCGGCCAAAATGTCCTCACTTTACTCTCTTTGTCCTCACTCTGATGGTAAAACTGGTCACATTGGTTCTCACAAAGATAGATGTACAAGTACACACACACACACACACACACACACACACACACACGAGTATTTACACACATCCTACCGGTTCCAGATGTTGAATGTGGATAACATCTCCAATCGCTCCACTGTCAATCAGCATCTGATTTTAAGGAGAGGGGAAATCAGCATGTTCTCACCCTTTTCTAAGAATAATTATGATTGTTTATTCAAAGTTGAAGAAAAACATCATTACTTTGATTTTGTGAATCACAGGGTCGTATCGGAGAACGTGGCACACTGTTAGCATGACTTTACTCTGAATACAGGCCTCTACAATCTCTGTGCAGTCGTCCTCAGTAACCTTAGAAACCGTAATACAATAATAATCACATCATAAATAGACTGTTCATAGTGTTGCACTGTCATGACCAATTCCCCAGATGCTTACAGACACTCACAGCCATTGGTTTCTCCAGCAGTATGTGGTAGCCTTTCTTAGCTAAAGCCACAGCAGGGTCCTATAAAACAATAAAATAGTTGGACAATGAGTCCATTTAAAGCAGACAACTTGAAGTGCAAGCTATGTCGTTAACAAGTTAAGGAAACAGCTAAGCACACAATGCTGCTGTGCCTTGGTCATGTGGACACTGGCCAAACACAAGTCAACGAGTTCACCCTTAGGCAAGAAAACTCACAAATAAATCTCTAGAGAGTCTCAGTTGTTTCTCCTTATTTTAAATGATTAAATAAGACCAAAATGGAGACAGCCTCCTATTTAATAGTAATTTCCCATCTTTTTTTAAATTGCAGGAAAGATCTCAACAACATCTCAAACTGTTATCAGATTTGCTTAAAATGAATTCATACATTTGTCATTAAATTCTTCCAATTGATTCTCATTGTATAGCTCTACACTCCTGCTGAACGATACTTGATACTTCAATAAAATGCAGATAAGTCTCCTGAGCAACCTCGGAGAAATACAATCCTGCCATTCGCACATACCTTATGAAGTCGATCAGGTGTGCAGATCAATACAGCATCTGCAAACTTTTTTCTCTCTAATATACAACGCCAATCTATGTGAAAACCAAACAAATTAAGGCAATTTTAAATATAAAAATATAAATATATAAAAATATATACAAAAAATATTTTTCTTTCCTGTTAAAACACAATTCAAGGCTGCACATACCATCAAATGTGTTTTCATTGGCCACTTTATGACGCGCCTGCATTTTCTTTCTAGCAAAATCTCTTGGGTCAGCTATTCCCACTACCTGAAAAAAAGTTATTGAAACAGGTTTTTTTTTATCTGGTGCTTGTAAAATAACATGCAGAACTTTATTGATGGGGGATAAAAACAGTGAAAGTCATACCCGCATACGGTCAGGGTAAATCACAGCATAGTCTGCATAGTTTTCTCCTCTGTTGCCAGCTCCAACCACTATAACATCCACAGGTGATGGCATTTTCACAGAATGCTGCAGATTTACATAACATATAAACTGAATATTTGTCTTTCGTCCTACCATTAAATTATAATCCGTTTTTAGATACCTGATTATTTTACACATATATATATATATACGCACATGACATCTTACCATGCAAAACAACTTTTCTAAAGCACACTGTCAGATTGGTACTGTGCTTTATAGGTTTGGCTTTCCAGTAACTTTACAGGAGTATAAAGGTCAGTGTGACTCATGTCATGATGGTTAAATACTGGTTACCACTGTGGAGTAAATCATTACGTGGTATTCACGATAAATGTTTAAAGCAAATTTCAGCAGAAACGTAATAATGGCAGCGATACGAGAACATGAACTTGAACCTTATATAGTATATATGTACTATATAAGGTCAGTTTGTCTTGGTTAAACAGATCCAACGCTTTGATACTGTCTACAGAGAAAAGGGAAGGGAGTCATGAGGTTTATCAGTTACCTTATAACCGAGCCTCTAGCGTGTATTAACAATGCAAGAACACATACAACCGGGCTTCTTGAATCGAACAAAGATCTTGTGAGGACTTGATTATATGAATGAGCACAAACTGCGTACGTAACTACATATATGAATATATGTAAAAAGACGGTACAGACTACGAGCGCCTGATTTAGAGACCGTCGCACTCGGCGTACTCACAATGGATCAGTAACTTCCTTGTTTAGGTTGTAGCGATGACGTTCAGATGACGCAGTAGCAAAGGTGGAATACAAAGATCCCTTTATTTCCCTTCGACTTCTATGGCTACATTTTTGGTTCACTCTTCAACATGTATTGACAACAAAAAATTAGTTTATCAATTAATTTCGCTGAAGAGTTGAAGCTAACTGAAAAGTAACATTTAGAAATCTGACGTTGGGAAAACATGTGTTTTTTATTTTTGTTTCTATTTAATTAAAAATTTAATACATTTTAATTAAAAAAAAATTTTCATAACCCCAGGTGTTTTTAAAAATGTGCTGAAATTTGTTTGATGTCCTGTTATTAAAATGTGCTTGTTAAGCATTCAAAACGCATTAAAATCTATATGGGAAACCTGCGTGACGCAGCAGACACAGCGCTGTAAACATAGTTTTACGTGTTACATAGCTACATTGTATCTTTAGAATCCTTCTTTATGCTGATCAGTCTAAGTAAAACGATCTACTATCTAGTCATCTCTGCATTATTCATAAAGAAAAGCAACATGTAGTGAGATTAGAATCCGGTAAAGCTTTTAAACTTTTCATTTTTCAGTGCCGTTATTAAACTTATGTATTGCTTTTTCAGTTTTTGTCTCACTTAAAATAAATTATGTGTGAATGATGTGTGGTTTTGCATCAAGACAACCAGGGTCCACAAGCGGTACCTTCTTAGCATATAAGTAGGCCAAATGTAACTTCTAATACGCTTTTTAAGCAGGGGGCCACTAGGGGGCCTCAGCAAATTTGGAAGATGACAAAAATGTTTAAAATAATTTGTAAGTAATGTACATTTTATTTTAATCCTAAATCTCTTATCAAGCTGTAGGAAATAGTATGTAAACAACAATTATGTAATCGGACATAATTTGTGTTATTTTAAGATCGCATTCCCTAATGCTTAACCTTGATCCATACAGAGGTGTGCACCGTTTGCTTAATTTACCTCATTCTGTTTTTAAACACTCCTGATGTCGAGACAAATAAATGTATGATACACAAATACGTTTGATCAAGTTGATGTTTATGCTTATGTATATGTTAGATATTGTCATAATCAATATTTTGTTACAAAACACATGTATTACTCTGTCTCCACATATTTACATATGTTTGTCACTAGGCAGTTTGCTGATGACAAAACAGAGCTTATCACTCACAGAAAGGAGGTGAAAAACACATCAAAAAGTCAGAAAATACTGAAGCAGAAACACCACCTGTGTACCAACCAATGATGGCATTTTTCCTGAAGATCCAGTCATCTCCTCACCTCAGACACCCACACAAGATCGCAAATAAAGCACTGCACAAGACAACACTCACCCCTCTTACTGGCTCTCTGGACTTCTGACTGGGAAAAGGCATCCACTAAAACCTGCCCTTTTTTTAACAAGAATAATGTTAAATAATAATTTCTGTTTTTTTCTATTTCTTTCATTTCTATTTATATTACCTGTATACATGGTGTCATAACTGTATGTGTGGTATATATGTATATATGTTCTTTACTCATAGTATTTTTTTTTAAGATAACCATTTTACAATTGAAACACAAATATCTTGTAACACAAAATGTAATCCAGACTCTTCACAGGAACACAGCAACAAACTGCTTCCTTATGGCAGAAGTCCTCGACCCAGACTCTTTGCTCCTCACCGCTGTTATCATTGCAACCTTCAAGAACCTTGTTCAGATCAGACACATCCCTTTCATGAAGGCCCAGTTGGGCCAGGCAGGCTGCATGCTGCCCGAAGTACTGAAGCTTCTGATGCTCGCACTGCCACTGTCAGCAGGGCACCACTGCAGAGTTACAGTACTGCTTGAGTACTGTGATGAGTTTGTATGAACACTGCATAAACAATAGAGAAAACAGACTCTTATACAGACCAGATAGAAAACAGACCAGCAACAATTTTTTGGCTGTTTTTTTACTGGTGAAGCTGATTGGCCAGACTGCTTTGAATTGTACATCCAGTTAACCAAACGTCTTGATGATTAATCTAGTTAAACAGCCTGACAGGGACCCATCACATCAGAATCTACAATCAAAAATCATTTTTATATCAACAAAATATTTGCATGTTACTTTTGGACTATTGATTACCTGTGACGGTCATTTTCTTTGCAATGACTGCAGAAGACTGATTGAAAAAGCCAGGGCTGCTGGTTCTTTCTCAGCCATATCACTCAACCACAGATAGTTGGCTGCCAGTCTGTAGTTCTTCCAGGGCTTTACCACACTCCACCTGGCCTTAGCCGATCCATCCCTAGACCATCCTGACCAAACACCTGCTTCTGGTGTGCACCTGCAGCAATCACCTCCCCTTGACAAACAACAGACCAAATATATTTTACATTGAGTTACATGGTTCGTTTCCCATAGAAGTGACACATGTTCTGTACCGCTCACCTTTGGCAAGGAGTATATTTATGTACAGGAGGTGCCACATGGGTTTCCTGCAAACAGTGTTCATTAGCTCTCAACCAATCAGAAATGCCTCTCGAAGGTGCTCCTCCCTACAGGGTACATGGTTGGCCAATAGAATTTCAGAAAGCTTCGTCTTTAGAAGACAACATGTTCTAAGTGACTTCTTCAGCATCAGACTGAAGAGCAAGCGATATGCCTTCCTGAGGAACTTTAATTAACATTACAATGCGAGATAACACATTTTATATCACAATTACTAGATGCTTTTATTTATTGATAAGTACAGTGTATGCATTTTGCAAACTATGCATTTTATGCTCATTCACAGGGCTTGAGCCCATAACATCGCCAACACCAGTCTCTGTATTTACTAAAATACCCTTTGCTGGTTCAGTATAACATAAGTGAATCCTCTTCCACATAAAGCATGTACATAATCTGGAAGCCCCTTAGGGATGGTAGTATAGTCAAAGATGGCAGTCTTCCATTGGCCATATTAAGCATAACACCTTGCTCTCTCCAGCACTGAATCAATTGCTACACCATCTAAGGAATAAACAGTTAATTCAAAAGCTATAGGGCTTTAAAAAAGCAGGGTTTTAGGTTCTTTTTATGTATCATTATTTATTTTCACTCACAATTAAAACCCACATGCAGTGTACCGCTGTTGAAAATTAAGCATTGTTTCCCAGATATGTTTTTGTAATCTCACATTTGATTTATCTCAGCCAATTAATTCTATTCTAGGTGTATCTAGAGATTAGTCTCTCTGCTGACACTGTGGTGACCAGCAGGTTTGGGTAGATTTAATTTATCTCTATTTAATTTGATAAATTGAAGTTGACCATTTAATGACATGCTGCTTATTTTTTATGGTGAAAAAATTTCTTTTCAAAAATAGAAAATCAATGCCAAGGGTCAAATATTGGCATTTAGAAGGAAATGTATTGAATATTACTGACAAGGTACATAGAGGTCAAATAGCAGAGCTGTAGAGGAAATTATTTTCCGTAGAAAAAAGAAACTACGTCATTTAGATACAATCAGCGGTGTGAATTCCTGTAAGCAACTAAAAAAATTTTGTGTGCTGTCATACTGTCGTACTTTAAAGGGTTGGTTCACCCCAAAATAAACATTTTCCATCATTTACTCACCCCCATGTCATTCCAAACCCGTTTTATTCTGTGGAACACAGTGGGGTTGTGTCCATAAAATGGAAATCAATGAGTCCCACTGTTGTTTGGTTACCAACATAATATCTTTCTTTTATGTTCATCAGATACACAACAAAAATTTTACAGGTATGGAATGACGTAATGGTGAGTAAATAAAAGAAGAACTTTCATTTTTTTCATATTTTAAGTCCTACATACATTAAGGAACAGAAAATAGTTACAAATGTTACAAACATTACTATTATTTTTTCCTGTGATGTAAATTTATATCACTGCATGCACTGGAAAATGACACATTCTTTTGAACTAAAGCCATAATGGCGATGGAAAAATAGACCACAGCTTCCCATTGCAGTGGCAGTTTCTGATCGCTGATTGCACAAAAAACGTTATAGCGCAGTGTGACGATTTTTTGCTGAAAGGGCTCAGTCTTGTAAAGATGCTACAGAGGGAAGTGGACACAGCTAGTTTCTCTAGCTAGTTACTTAGTAAGAGCTAGTTAATCAGTTTCTTCAAGAGCTGTGAGACAATGGAGGTCTTACTCAATATAAAGAGGACAAATCAATATATTATTATCAGAGAAACATTTTATTAGTTTAAATGCAATTTAACTGAGTGTTGATCCTGAAGAAATTTGAAACCTGATGGCCTTGTAAAGGAAGCCCCGATGTAGCTGCAGTATTGCAAGGCGGGTGAGAATGGACCATAGAATGGACCTGGTACAGAGCATCTGCTGTGAGAATATGAGGCCCATCTGCACCAGGTTGCAGCTCCGTTAGGAGAAGTGCAAGAGCATGCACACTAACTGCAGTTCTTAAGCAAGCACAGGAAACCAAATAAGAGATAAACGAGATAGCGATAGCACGACCTTGAGAACCAGAAAGATGCACGTGTACCTCTGTTTGTTGCTGGTGTGACTCTACTTAACTTCTTCCTGTGGCCTAAGATCTGAGTTGGCTCTCTGCTTACCATTTTCCTTAAGCATAGCCCTACCCTGTTCCAGGAACACAGTGGACAGCAAGCCATGGCAGTTCTATGGCACCAGGCACCTTACAGTTAAAGCAGTCTCCTGCAGCTGCAATCGGCTGTGTGTAATATAATACAGAGTGGTCAAGTAGTGTGAGCCAGCCATCATGCGCAGGATGTCCCTACCACAGAGATCATGCACACAGCTGGGTGGGTAAGGAGTACTATGTTTGATCAATGCCTGGAAATCTTCCAGAGTGCTTATGTGGTCTACTGTGAAAAGATAAGAAAACCTTCTGAGAACATAAAGCCGTGTTTTTCTGCCTGTTTTCGTAGCTGGATGCAAGCTGCCACACCTATGCCACTGTTTGAGAAAAGGCTTTGAAACTGCTGTCTCACCGTTGCAAAAGCATCCCACCCTCCTGCTGAAAAATGGGCGGCTGCTCTGCCCACCATTAAACCAGCCTTGTTTTCTTGTGGCAGTACCTGCTCGACATAGTTGTTATGTGTGTTTATGTTAGTTTGTGATTCATTCAGCAGAAGAGCCAAGGTCAAAGCTTTCGGGCGAGACTCCCTCCCGGCGCCCCCGACAACT
>JAZGTJ010000249.1:75748-149537 GCA_036877575.1 Botia almorhae
CCGATTTCTTTTTCTCCAAATTCGTGTCATGAAAAAATGCCACCCCGGGCGGCTGCCCCGTTCGCCCATGCCGAAAACCGCCCCTGGTACTTTCCACAAACCTTCCTGATAAAACCAAAACCGCAGCTTGAAGTTCTCTTGTATATCATCTGGTGAAATGGCAAGCAAAAGTTCAACTGCTTCAGATGGATCAATGTGTTCATCGATATGATGACTTTTGGGACTTCATAGATCTGACATCAAGCAGGCCAATGCTCTTGTCAGCTCCAGAACTAACCGTGTTTGGCTGCTCGGGCATTTGATTTTCCTCTAGGAAAGTAGATCAGGTGAAGATCCCATCTGTGCTTTGACCTGCTCCCTGTAGGACACACTCCATTTTAAAACAGAGGCAGAAACATTATTGGGACATAAAGGGAAAAAAACTCCATCAAGCCAGGCTTCCAGCATGAGCCCACACATGTGTGCCAACAATAAATCCTGCACAAGACCACAATAAGTGGTTTTTAAAAGCATACAGAGCAGCAGCCTTTCCAGAACCCCCAGAGGACAATATTTGGTCAACCTCTCTGCACAGTTTAGCAGATTTTTGATGGATACCATTCATTGTTATGTTAAAGAACAGGGTGCCAAAATAAAGCTTGCAGAAATGTAATATACCGACCCCATGTGTGAAAAACGATAAAGACACAAGGACACATTTACACAGGAAAACAAAAAGATTACAGTTTAGAAAGAAATTTAGAGGAAGAAATAACAATAAAATAACGCCCATACGAGTTTTCTATCACTTGTTTCCATATATTACCAAAAACAATTATATTACTTACAGCAACACAAAAGACACTTACTATGTTTTAGCCATCGACATGACCAAACTTTATAGAGAACCGCAGTGTCTTTATTTAGTCACCTGTTTTGTTACTTTGTAACATCTTTGTAACAAATTCCTAAAGCCTTGACTACAGAGAAACACGAGTCACCCAGCATACGTTCACTTATTGCTATGGACACGATAAACTTACTTACTGTAAACCTTTTTTACAGTAATTAAGAAATTCAGTCTCAAGTCACTTGAGGTTGGAAGTACAAAAATTACCTTTTACACTTCACATGTTTCTTAGAAACTGACTAGGAATCGTCAGCATAAGTATAATGTAGCTCCAGTTGGCATCAATGGCAACTATGATCAACTATACTAACAAAGCTTTGAGAAACGCAGGCTAGAACCATAATGGCTTTAAAATACGTTGCTTGGATACATGCCTGGAAATATTGGCCTTATAGAGAAAAGTACAAACAAAAGCCCTGAGTCAAAATGCTTTTGATGTACACTGTGGTTTAAACAGAAGTGAGATGAACCTCCACAGGAGGGGAATTTCCTTCAGCATAGTTCAGAGGCCACAGTAACTGAGTGCTGACATTCAGCAAACTTAATGTCAGTACTTTTCTCTGTGTGTACAGCACTGCCAAACTCGCTTTAATGTCACACTTTCCATTAATCACTGTATATCTGCCAATCTCCACTGTGTCTCTTCATTGTCAGAATCTGAGCCATAGTTAATCCACACATTCATAGAGAATCATAGATTTATTAATAAAAATAATAAAATATACACTGTGGTGACAAAATATACACTGTGGTGACAATATCAGAGTAAGTAATACTTACATATGATATTCATGGCCAGGGACGGATATGAATGAGAACTTGAAATAACCATTAGCATGATATATAAGCACCTGTGTTTCCATACTGTATGGATTCCATACTGTAGCAGTACATACAATTATTTGTTTGCAATGTTTTAATTTATTAGTCTAAAACTCTGAACTGTTCAATTACTTTTTAAATATTCACATTTGTACAGTACTGTGATGACTTATTGAGAACAAAGACAGTTACCATCAAGAACCGATAAAACATCACATAAGCATGGTGCTAAATTGAATTTGTTTAATTATACCTTGCTGTTAACCATAACTGACAGTCATCTGTCAATAACACAACAGTCTAAATTCATAGTTCAAAATTCAAATGCAGCTCTCACACACGATGGATGGAGTCAGGCCTGGAGTCAGGCCTGGAGTCAGTATAAGGCAGCTTTCAAACTGTTAAAGGCTGCAGTTGCTCCAGCTTTAGTTGCAGTTCCTGGGCACAGCCTGATAGGTTCATGTAGTGTAACGTCGAGTAGATGTTCTCCAGCTTTGCGCCAGTGCTATGGCTCCAAAGACGGAGCATCATGTACTGCTTTTCCAGATAGGATGGGCCTGTCTCCAGTTCAATTCGTTCCATCTGATCATCTGACACAGACAGCAGTCGTAAAAACTCTTTCCAACGTTGCACGGGAATCTCTCTTATGATGGTGTAAAGCGTGGGCGCGGGCCACAGCTCCTTCTGCAGTATCACTGGGGAAAGCATAAAGATTTGGCCTTTAGATAAAGACAGATGGTGCAACTTGTATAGAAAATGTACAAGGTTATGAAACACTCATCAGTTTGCCCCACAATATCAGGGCAAATGTTACTGGTTACTAGTACACTGTGATTGCCTGCTGTCCAAGCCCCTGTTATTAATTGGAAAATGTCATGTTAGAACTATCAACGATGACTTGAGCTGTTTCTGAGAAGTAACAAGAGTACCAAAGGGGAAGGACACATGTGAGAGAGAATGACAGAAAAAGAGTGTGACTAAGTATATCTGATAACTTGACATGATCTCTGAGTGTTTGTTGTGTGGCAGAGCGATAAAAAAGAGTCAAGTGTCCCAGTGATGTTTGGGTCTCATATAACCACTATTTTAAATGCCTAACACCAAGAACTAAAAACCAGAACTAACCATTGTCTAAATGTATTATCACAAGAGTTTTCTTAATTTGTTAAAATTGCCTCCAGGCTCTTTTCTTAGCTATCAGCTTCTTAGAACGTTGGCCAACGTTCTCTAAAAGTTCTCTTAAAGTTCTCGAAAAGTTATTGTTATTGTTAGTATAACATTTTTTACATTATATATCATCTTTATTTAAGGTTAAATAATGCTCATATAACCAAGCAAAAACATTCATATAACCAAGCAAAAGTGTTAATACAACATCCAAAAAACTGGACGTTTTGAATGTTCCTAGAACAACTTTTACAGGTTATTTCATAAGCACTTGTACAAAAATCCCATATTGCATTTCTTTTCTCATGTGATAATTATCAGCATTATTTAATCTGCAACGTGACTATGAGGCTCAACTTCATACTATAGGGGACTACAAAACGTGTACTGAACTTTTAGAAGCGTTAGAAGCTAAACCCATCCCCCCTATCTGATTCGACAGTTCTCAGAAGTTCTTTGAGTTTGATTTCGATCACGTAGACTCTGGGCTGAGCACACAATTTCACATACGCCTATGTGATTAGCAAATGGATAAGCCTCTGAGTCGACAAGAAAGACTTGCCTTTACAATGTATTATGAAGATCATAAAAAGCAATCACAGTATAACATTTAAACAGTTTTAAACAGGGAACACAACTACAGGTAATTATGTTCATATGTACATAAAAATGTATGTTTTTAATTACATTTTGGGTCTCCTTTTGTAATCAAGGGGTTCATGATGGTCTGCCAATCTCCACTAAACGCACTATGTCGGTAGCCAGCCACTGGTGCCCCCCGGCAGGGTGTGATGGTGGTTCTATTGCAGGCTGAGTCATTTCTAACCTTTGAGTACAAACAAATGATTATCAAACAATGCTTGTCAACCTTTTTCTTACATTCTACAAAACAAAGAAAAACATCACAGGAAACACAAACCATTGTTAATGGAATGTTGAACTGGTCATTAGGATGATCTGCTGAAACAAAGAATGACAACTTTCACTACATATCATCTTACAAATATGACCAAACTCTAAAAAATGCTGGGTTATTTTAACCTATGGTTGGGAATAATATGGACACACCCAATGGTTGGATCAAATTAACCTATAGAAAAGGTTCATTTAAACCAAAGGTTGGGTTTGTCCATATTTTACCCCACCATGGGTTAAATCAACCCAACACCTTTTGGATGACACATACAATAATGCTTATTTTAGAACAGGAAATCTCATTACCACCAACAAAAAACCACCAACAAAAAACCACCAACATGTTTAAACAAGTGAAGCCTCCATTTAAAGACAAAACATGCTTTATTTCATTCAAATGAAGTGTATGTGTACCTGGTTGAATCTGAATGATTGGTGGTATGCCAACAAGCCAGTGTTTTGCTTGGCAGCAATACCTTCTTCTGCAGAACCATATGAGAAGAAGACACAGAAGACCACCCAATATGACCATGGTGATCAAAGACAACAGCAAGTGCAGGTCAGAATGAGATGTCAAATCTAGAAAAACACAATATCAAAAAACTACCCACATAGATGGTATTCTTATATGGCTTACTCATACAATTAGCAGATTTCTGGCTAAGCACATTCATTAAGGATATTATAATTGTGGTACCTTGTTCTGGAAGTGTGACACAAAATGATTTACAGGCCTCGCTCTTGCAGGCGTATCTGAAACATCAAGCCATAGAAAATGTATAGTGACAATTAATTGAACTTTTAAATTGAAGTTTTAGCTCATTGCATTGTAGTTGTTAGAACAATTATTGTTGTTGAAATATTTCACATTAATGATTCTCAAAGTTACAGGTGGAAATTGGAACGGCATATAATAGCTGACTGTTAAAGTTTAATAGCTAATATCTTGAGTGAATGTTGTGTTTGGCTGCGCCAAATATCAGAAATGCAGGAAATTCTGATGCTTATGCTACCCCCTGCACAGGAAAACCACAACCCATTAACCTACATGCTAAAGACTGGAATAATCAAACCAAAACTTTCAAAGAGTTTTGTTCTCCAAAAACAACATTTTTTACTAGACAAACATATGTAAAGTTTTACAATAAACAGAAATATGGAAGCTTAATTTTTAGATACTTTACATACTTTACACAGTCTTGACATTGCCCATCACTCAGAAAAAAGCCATTTTTACATGTTATTGTGCTGTCGCCATACACTGTCGTTGTGCTGTCGCCATACACTGTCGTTGTACTGTCGTCATACATTGTCGTTGTAGTTATTCTGTAAATGTTTTGTTTGTTGCATTTCTCTCCACAGTCCAAACCTAAGTGATGGACAAAAGGAAAAGAATGTACTTTGTCACAGTTTATTGACCACAGGAAGTATAAAACAAAAGTTACATGTTTAATAATACTTACATTGTGTACAATTCTGACATTTCTCACAGGGTTCACAGAAAAACTCATTTTTGTAATACCCAGGTTTGCATGTACACACTCTGTTGTGTGTAGTTGTACAGGGCTTAACTTCTGCTTCATGAGCTGTAAAACCAGGTCATTCCTTTAGTCATCTTACATTTATTTTCATTCATTTTTAACATACCAATACCTATATTAAATTATAATAACTGTATTTAACTTACCAATACTGTCACATGGATTGTTACAAGGTAAACAACGTGACATGGAAGTTATTTCATCCATATAAGTTGAACCATTCTTACACTCCATACAGATATTTCTATTTTTGAAAAATCCTGTAAGAAACATTAAAAATGCAGGTGAAATACTTAAAATTGCAGTTTACATTTACTCATTTGGCAGACTCCTTTATTCACCTTTATCTTACATTACATTATACATTGATTCTGATTATGTGCAATCCCTGGGATTGAACCCATGACCTTGGCGTTGTTAACATCATGCTCTAACTACTGAGCTACAGGAAAGCTGAACAAATTTATGTACAAATTACAATTTGTAATTGTAATTACAAATTACAATTTGTAATTTGTGTCTGAACAATGTATGTGTATGCCAGTGAGGAACAGATCCATCTTTTACAGTATGTCTCAATGTGGTTTAATTATTGTCTTATTTAAACTATTGGAGACTGTTTACCTGTTGGACACTTTCCATGTGAGTTAGGCTTGAGGCTGCTTTGACACTGGGAGGCTACAAACAGCATACAGCAGAATATCTGCAATATAAAACATGATGAATTCAGTGGCCATCAAATAAAACAAATGTGTACAATACGTGTCAAAAATGTGTCGTTTTATGTTCAAAAATCAAATTAAAATTAAGCTGTTTTATTACTCTAAACTGAAAACAAATTGCTGTCAGTTTTAAAACTATTCTTGTTTGACGCTGCCTTTTAGAATTTACATTGTAAAGGAATTATAGAATTTTAAATATGTTTTCTGTTCAGAGATCTTATTTTAATGTCGCATTTGTAAATTGTAATAATCTAATAATTGTTATGCCCTCTTTCTCATATTTAATCTACCAAATACTCCAGTCAATGGATACAATAAACCAATCCCATAAATATGTCTCAAAGATATGCTTTCATGTACATTTATGGTACAGTGTATTTGATGTAAACACATTAATTTAATTACAGCTAAACTCTACCAGTGGATGATTTTACATTAAAACGTTAACCAAATAACATTACAAAAACATTCATTCACAAAGGATACACAGCTGACAACACTATATACAACATAGCTTGTGCTTCAGGTCCAATACTGTAATATATGGTTGCAAGCTCATTTATGTGTTACGATTCAAACAATCAGATCACTTGTCTGTGATCTGATTGGAATATGACATAGGAATATGTTAAACGATTCTTCAAATTAATGTATTTTGTGCCTATTGAATGTATTTAAAGTGTGTGCAGTTCAGTTATGGTCTTTCTTTTACAATATATTAAAGACAGTAAATATTAAAAACGATCTACTGATACCTAACCGTAGTTATAACAATACTGGGGTAAATAGTTTCATTACACAAAACTTTCTCAAAGACACAGTGGAAACTGAATATATTCCAGTTTTGTCATGTGATATATAATATACTGTAGATATCAAAAAAAGAAATTTGTAAAATATTAAATATAGGATTTATTACAGCACAACATGTTATGACAATGGTAACGTCAACAAGGCTGTTAAAAACTACTACTTACCCAATTAAAACACAATGTAGATACAGTCATGGTCAAACAGCAGTTTAGTTTCAGCTCAGGAATCATTAACGATAAACAATAAAGGCATTTGAATTTGTAGACTTATAACCTGGTAAAGACATGAAGTATTCCAGCTCTGCTACATGTCAGCATCTGTGGCACACACCTTCTGTCTCACTCTTACGCAGCATCTGCTTAAACAGGAAGTCGAGTAACCAAATCAAAAAGCTTTAAGTGGAAGATGTGAGGAAATGCGTGAAATGAGAAACAGGAATAAACGTCACACCGCCAATAACCTCAACATGGTATGGCTGGGTATCCTTGTTACTTTATTTCACATTTGCATCAAAGATACATACTGTAACAGTTATCAAAAACCATAATAATTAAACACTTAAATAGACACTTAAAACACCACACATATTGAAACAGTGACATCCAGTGGAATGGTACTGTATGGTATTTTTCATGGTATTGTAGCCTATATTTTGGTGCTGTTTTGAGGCATTGCAAAGCAAAAACAATAGATTCATATTGGCCACAAGACCACTGATGGGCACTAAATCATTTGGGGTCGCTTGAATATAATTTTGGTCGATCTAGCCCTCAGAAGTGTGGTTTCTGATTTGGTCTCGTTCTGTAACTTTACTTTCAGACTGAGTAAACCACATGAAAATGAACCACATGCTAACTAAAACAGTAGTAGCGTGTAGTTAGGTACAGTATTATATTAAACTAATGGTGCGCGATAGCACAAGAACATTATAAAGGTTAACGTTGATAAAGGTTACCATGGTTACTACAGTAATAGCAATAAAATAAGCTTGGGTTTACTTGGGGTTTGAGGAAATGAATAAAAATGACAGGTTCTCAAATCTTACTCTGTTTGACAGAAAATCACACGACCTACATTAGTAACAACTACTGTAATAATTGTAATAGTAAAACACCATGCTAACTTTTTTACAAGTTTAAATTTCACGAGTTCTCCAAGAAGTTCGTCTCTGTATCTCTGACAAATGGATCAGTCAAAGCAAAGTGAAGCGCAGGAGAAACGCTGCTGGATATACCCGACCAGTCAAGCAAAGTAAAAGCACCCTTTGTCTTCTTGAAACACGGACTACAAAAAGCAAACCTCCAAACTCTCGCTAAAAAGAGAGATTTTGGTGTACAGTACCCAGAAGTGAACAGGCTGACCCGGAAGCTGTGCTATTTGGAGGCGCATAGAAAGCACGTCCAGCCTCTTCTCTTCTTTAAAGCATCTCAAGCGGAAAAAAACATACTGCTATCAATACAAAAGGTTTGTGTCCTCAGACCGTCTTTTTCCTTTTCCCACAGTGAGTCATAATGTACATTTCTACATTGTACAGCAGATAACTGTTTGACGGGCTGCAATTTATCGCCTTTGATCTACCACAGGTTGCAAAAACCGAAATGTAATCTTAAAAATTGCAGACTGTGAATGCATTGTGCACGCATCTGCTGACGTTTTATGTGTACGTGGGTTTGAATGCTGTGAGAAAGCAGTCGGGATGGAAGATGTAGTGAAATTACACAGACGATCGCCAATTGTAAGACATTTTGCACGGCATGATTGTGGGAAGTGTCATTTTTTTCTAGGGGGGCCGGGCAATTCAAAGGTGGTATTCTTCATAAACAAACACACAAGCTTAACCACAAACATCCAGTTAATGAATCTGTTACTCTGATTCAAAATGGACCGATTGTGAATTTTGGGGGTCTGCAAAATATGGCGCCCTTCCTTATGAAAATATAACAGGCTGCCATTTTTTTCTTTTGTCTGAAATGTTTTGGGTAAAACTGCAGGAATAGGCATTGGTGTCCCGCTGATCAGTAGATTGAGACATAATAACGTTGTGTGCTGCAGGAGAGGGAAATTAGAAAAAGTGGTAACACTTTATAGTAAGTTTGCATTTGTTAACATTAGTTAACTGCACTAGTTAACATGAAATAATAACGAAAAATACTTATACAACATAACTACACTTGTTAACATGAAATATTAACGAGCAATACTTAAACAGCATTATTTATTACAATGTGAATTTCAACAATCGCTAATACATTTTTAATCAAATGTTGTTTGTTTTAATTAACGTTGAGATTAATTAATGTGGTAAAACAAATTGCTCATTGTTACGTTATGTTACGTTAACGAATGTTAACGACTGGGATTTTATTGTGAAGTGTTACTGAAAAGTTTTGTGACTGTGAGCTTTTCTTGAAAGACGCGTCAGCCTTTTTCTGGTTTAGATCTTACGTGTGATACAACTTACGGTTAGAAGGTTTTTGAGTTTGCTGAAATGAATAATTAAATTACTTTCAACAAGGAAATAAATATTTTAAGTAAGGTTTTAGGTTTATATCTGTATAATGTACAATACATTACAATGTGTTGCGTTACAAGCGTCACTGGTGTGCATTTTTCTATCATTAGCAGGACATTTATTTAATTTAGCATTTAGATCTAGGCATGCAATGTTGCTTAAAAAGTGGATGCATTTATGTGCGATTGCAACATATCAGAGTATATATGCTTAGATGTAGAGTTGCTAGATAACTACATGTTGTGATATTTAACCCTTGCTCTGTTTTTATTAGAAGGATGGCAGAACCTCGATTCAATAATCCATATTTCTGGCCGCCTCCTCATTCTATGCCTGGTCAGGTGAGTATTCTGTTTTTAAAGACTGACTCCCACTACTGTTCTTCAGTGGGGGAAAATACATAACTGTAGTGGTAACCTAGACACAGTTTGCATTTCTTGTAACAAAATGCATATGCTTAACAGGATGGTCATAGGCATGCTTGCAGATTTGCGGTGTACCAAAGTGCACCAAAAATTCCCGCACTGATTTTCCTCCGTGTTCTGCTTGGTATAGTGTCTTTGACCACATAAAGCCCATGTCGTCATTTAAATGTAACGAATGACTTTTACAGCTGGATAACCTGGTTCTGATCGACAAGATCAAAGAGCAGCTGATGGCAGAAAAGATAAGACCTCCGCATTTGCCACCTACCACGGTTTCTTCTCAGCAGACTCTACTGGTGGCCTCAACGCCTTTAGATGGGGGCCAGCATGTGATGTCTATCCCCAAGCTGCAGCAGGTGCCGGGTCTTCAGGCCCACAACTCCTCTCAGCCCGATATCGCCCTGCACGCCCGCCCAGCCTCCAGCACCATTTCAGGTACTGACAGATCTGCAGGGTGTATGTAATGTACACGTATGGCTATGTAATATTGTACGCATTCACTGACTGAAACTATGAATTTAGAGGTGAACGTTGATGACAAGTCGACAGTGAAGACAAAGGGATTGTGGGAAGACTGGCATATGCGACAAGCAGTGGAACAAGCCACCCGTCTAAACCATCGCTCAGGTGGAAGACAAAAACATATAAACACACATAGTTTTTATGTGAAATAGACAAACTGGGGTAACTTCATTATTCTTTTGTTAATCTGAAACAGGTCTTATTTTGTCATCTCGCACAGAGAGCCACAACACCTCAGAGGCCATAACACCCACCACCCCAACATCCAGCAGTCAGAACCGACTGGGTGGAGCTCCTTCCTTAAACACCATTTCTGGCCTGGCCAGCGGTGCCGGCATGGAACATGTTAAAAGCGGAGGTCTGGTGGGGATGCTGGGACCACAGTCTAAAGCTCCAAGGGGCCGCAAGAAGATTAAAGCGGAGAACAACATGGGCCCCCTGCTGGTGGTGCCTTACCCACTTCTGGCATCGGGCCCTGACCAGGCAGTCACCATTGCTAAAGAGGGGAAAACATACAGGTTTGAACCCATTGTTTGTAATAAATCTGATCATATACGTCCTGTATTACATTCTCAGACATTAATAACACAGTAAATTTAAACACCAATAACAATAACTGTTATTTTACTTTGTGCACCTTAAGACAAACAGCAGAATGTAAAATGAGGGTCATTTATGTCGATTTTTGCATGTCAAACAGGTGTAAAGTTTGCCCGCTTACTTTCTTCAATAAGTCAGAGATGCAGATTCATTCCAAGTCCCACACGGAGGCCAAACCCCACAAGTGCCCTCACTGTTCCAAATCCTTCGCCAACGCCTCGTACCTTGCACAGCACTTACGCATTCACCTAGGCATTAAGCCTTACCATTGCTCCTATTGTGAAAACTCTTTCCGTCAATTATCACACCTCCAACAGCACACAAGGTAAACAGATCTCTACAGTTCACCAG
This sequence comes from Botia almorhae, assembly GCA_036877575.1. Taxonomy (NCBI): domain Eukaryota; kingdom Metazoa; phylum Chordata; class Actinopteri; order Cypriniformes; family Botiidae; genus Botia; species Botia almorhae. The sequence continues at coordinate 87,028 of JAZGTJ010000249.1, forward strand.
TGCACGTTTAAATGAAAAGTACAGGGCTTGTTTAGATTTGTAGGTTAACGTTTATGTGTATTTGTTTTTAAGGATTCATACAGGTGACAGACCGTATAAATGCGCCCAACCTGGATGTGAAAAGGCATTCACACAACTCTCAAACCTACAGGTGAACTTAAGAAAACATCTTAAATAGTTTTATTTTGAATCCCAGGTTTTCAATGTGTGTTTTCAATGAATCTCAGCTAGCTTTTTTGGAGTGGTAATTGAGGTACTAAGCTTGCCTCCCTGTTCTTTTCTCTGTTCAGTCTCACCAGAGACAACATAACAAAGACAAGCCATACAAATGTCCGAACTGCTACCGGGCCTACACAGACTCCGCCTCTTTACAGATCCACCTGTCGGCACATGCCGTCAAGAACGCTAAATCTTACTGCTGCAGCATGTGCGGCCGCGCCTACACATCAGTGAGTGCTCATGTACATCTTTATACATCAGAACTCTTGTATTAGTTTTACCATGTTGTGTTACTATAACACTATCGTCTGTTTTTTAGGAGACCTACCTTATGAAGCACATGTCCAAACACACAGTTGTGGAGCATCTAGTCAGTCATCATTCCCCACAGAGAACAGAATCTCCCAGCATTCCCATACGCATCTCACTTATATGAGCTTCCCCGCACTTCCTTGCTCGCTTTTCTTCCATTAAAAGGTATTTTGTTCACCGCGTCGGTCTTCCGTTGAGAAAAAATGAAGTCCATGTACAGTTGGTGTACAGCATCCTAGACCTCAATAGTGGATGGTAAGTCCTCTATTGTCCATGCCCCTCTAGCTGTTTAGTGTTACCGAGCCTATTGGTCACAGCAACCGCTGTTTAAATTCATTCATGCTAACTACAGACATTTACAGACAGATTTAATTGAGTTTAGAACTTCCCAGTGTTGATCACTTTAACATTTGTGACCCGTGCTGGCAAAATGAAACAGAATGAGCACATGCTTATCACTAGCTACAGGCAAAACAAGTGAAAGATGTCAGTTTTGGTCTAAATTGAGGTTTTCACAAAAATGAGTTCATTAAGTTCTCATCTAGTGATCCCAAAGCTCCAGCACCAAACAGCAGTTAAACATCTAAAATTCTTGATTTGTACATTTTCCTTACTTTCCTTGCTTTAGACAGGTGTAGCTCGCTCGTTTTTTGTCAGATTCCAACAAATCATACATAATTTTCTTTTCTTTTTTTACAGAGAATGTAAAAAATTACAATAACTCGTTTTTGAAACGTTGTTCATTGTGGCTTATTTTGCCAGCACATTTTGTTTTGGAGGTGTGTAAGGGAGACTTCCAAAGATACTCTTTCAGCACTTTTCTAACCTTGTGGTTTTGGGAGCATTTTTTCAGAGCGGGAGCACATCTGGGCAGCTATGAGAGCTCTAACTTTGTTTTTGGAAATCAAGTTGGCTGTTTATTGGTGTCCATTTTTAGGTCATTTTTTAAACAGGATATTGTATTTTATTTTACTGTGGATGTGGCACTTCCACTGTAAGCTTGTTATTATAAGGGATATTAGGTCATGGTTGAATAATGAAAGACAATGTTGAGTTTTGTAAGCTGTGATTTGGCTTCAGTTCAATGATTGTGGCATGGTCAATTTTAAGGAGAACCTGAGGCTAGAATTTTACGAGTTTGGTTATTGACCCTTTATTTTTAAACTGGCAAAGCAGACTCGAATTTGAGGAATTCTGGGAATGTTTTGCTTAGATTTAAGAGTGTCATAAAGACACTCTCTAAAATAATTTGTTTTTGCATCATAGATGTTTTACGTGTTGTTTGTTTCATTTTTATGTGTCCAGGCTGTTTTGTGCAATGCTACAGAAATCTTCTAGATTATTCCTCCCCTTCCAATCATAGTATTTTGAAGTGTCCTTTTGTAATTTTTTTAAGTAAATGGCATAATTGCATTATGATATTGTCCATTCAATGAGAGTCACGATGTGACAGTAGAAATGTGACATGCGAATCCATGTCTGTAACTGAATCACACATATAAATGTGATTTGATTACCTATGTTGCTCCACTAACATGATTAATGCTGAAGCACCTTGAGACAGGATCATTAACTTTCAGATTATGATTCAGTTTAATAGACCGAATAGAAGTGGCCTAATTTGGGGTTTAATTGTTGCTTATCTGTTGCATAATAATCAAGTGGAGCCTAATCCCAATATAAATAACACCTATTTGTTTAACAAACGTCTTTAACAAACAAACTTCAAACGCCTATTTTGCTCACGCAAAATCGGCAACACACAAGCTAATAAATGTTTTTATAATAGACAGTAGTTTCAGATGAAAATAATGCACACATGGTCTAATTATTTTTGCCAAATTTGAACATATTCATACATGATCATACCGTACTTACTGTGTTTTGTCATGTGACAGTAACATGCCACAACCCTGCAGCTGTAGAACATTAACTCACTTTTGTGTTCATGCATACCAGTCATTTGTTAAGCTTATTGTGTTTTATTCATTTACATTTAGAAAACTGCCTGAAACCTTTTTTATTGTTGCATATTTTTGTTTCTTTGTTCGCAAAGGACCAAGTTGTTGCTTTCTAATGCTCCAAAATTCCCCATATCAGTACTTTGTATATTGGTGATTTATTACACCGTAATGGTTTACCTGGTCACACAGGTTTTGTGACCAGTATCACAGTTTTAGATATCAGCAATGTGATGAGGATCTATTCATGGTGCTTTTATAGGATGGACTACAAACCTCAGCTCATTGCCAAAAATAGATTACATTACACTATAATTTCAGCTTCAAATGTTCCCCTGAAATCAGTAAGATGTGTACATTTACTATGAAATATACCCAGTATTCATTAATAGTGAACATTGCAAGGTTTAGATACAGTATGTTGTTCATTTTTATACGTTTAGTATTTCAACTGCTTAAAATTTGTTTATCTGTACTGATCATTGTTTTTTTTTAGATATTCTCATCATTTTTACCTGTACGCCTTAATTTGTTTTTCATTAAGACTTTTTTGTCTCTTTTCCTCAATGTCAATGTTTTCCAGTATTGAGTTTATCTTAAGCCTTTTCATGCATGGAATACAGTAATCGTTATTATTAACTGTTAACATAAATTATGTACGACATTGTTATATATGTCCTGAATTAGTTCATTTTCCTTTGTTTTGCATTGTGGTTCCATATAAAGATTTTGTTTAAAATGCACAGACAAGACAGATGAAATAATATCAATGTTAGAACACTTTGTATCTATCTTGTTTATTAAATTCAGATTGTTATACCTCAGACTAATGTGGTTTTAATGACGCTATATAGTCAGATGATGTTGGTGATTTTGTAATTGCTGAGCAGACAAAAATTGATCTGGAAACCGTATTGGCAGAAACACAATCCTGAAGATTTCTCCCCGGATGCTAGTGGATCCTAAGACAAGATTAATTTAACAGATCTTGTTTAGGGTATGTATTCCAAAATGATATTTGTTTGAATAATTTGGTCTCAGACAGAACTCAGTAAAACACAATGGAAATAAAATAGTTTATTAAGAAAATACATGCTTTGTCACTTGTTTCTTACATATTAAAGTGTTTCCACATTAGCCCTATATGAATAGTTTGTGTTATATCCTAATACATAGCAGCAGGACACAATGCTTTTATTATATACAGGCACAACTGCAGGATCTTCACCCTTACACCACAGTTCAAAATGCTGTTATAATATAATCTCCCATATCACAGGTCAATTCAGTCTCTGAGGACCACATACAAAACAGAAAAAAATACACTGTCTATAAAAACTCCATATTCACGCTACAAAAACCCTCCTCCATTATTAATAGACAATACCATAAGGCTGATAACGCTACCTGTTCTATAATGAAACAAGATCTGTGTGTGTGTGTGTGTGTGTTGCCAAGTACTTTTTAAAAATACAATACCCATAGACCGGCCATTTCATTAATCGTTCATCATACTTATGGCATATGCTACACGTAGGCAAAAGCCACATAAAAAAACGATAAAACATATCTGGAGCTATGATTTTATCAACTACTCCAAACAGAAAATATAACGAAAATGAGCGTATGTAGCTTTCGTCTTTACACAGTGAACTAAACCTATATAAAACAGTTATTATTGTGGACAGATATGGCCATCTTAGTATCCACTGATTGCTGACAAAGGTGTTTGCTTTACACATCTGTATCATTTGTAATGTGGTGGCATTTTAGATCTCAGTAAGACATAAACACTCGATTTTAAACGCTTCCAAAGGCAATAGTGCATTTCATTTGTAAACACTTGCAGATGGTTCTATCTGAACATCATGTTAATAGTGCTTTAAGTGCTTCACTGTAGTTGTACCATTATAGTGTAAATGTATATAAAAAATACATATGGCATCTTGCTGATGCGCCACAGGAAATGCTTTAGTTCCGTAACCCTTTGGAAAAGGCCGAACAGAGTCATGTACAGTAAACAAAATCTCAGGCATTCATTCTGACTTAACATCTTAAGTACCATGGTACTACAATTGTATTTTGGACATTTACACTGGTATTGTTTAGAAGCCTTAGAAGTAACCTTGGATTTCCACAACAATACCATGGTACATTCATTTCAGTACCACGGTATACAAAATACCACAGTTAAACCACAGTATCTTTTTAAGTGAATTCACAAAGGCAATGCAACCGAATTTAATGCGTGAGCCAGTGTAATGTTATAATCTTAACGTTCCCATTAAAAACAGTAAACGAAGACATTAAAAGATTATTTAAAACAACGCGCAATCAAAGTGCAACGGTTACCGTAGAAACCATTTCTCTTGTAAGTTGCTGTTCTCACATCCGCAGTTCACTTATTTTGCAGCGAGAACCATTCAGATGTACAGCTGGCAAACTGTGATGGCATTTCAGAAAGACCCTGTAAGTCCCTCAGGCCTCATCACTGGTGGCACTCAGACCTTCTTCCTGCTCTGCTCTGGTACTGGGAGCCACAGGTGATGTCACATTCAGGTAGCTTATCTCAGTGGCTTGTGAGACGGGCACTGATGAAGAGATCTCCAGGCTTTTCACTCCTGACTCCCCCACTTTGCGAATGGCATCCAATATTCCCCACGAGTCACACAGCCCAGGCATCGGACTACAGTAAGTTATAGTGTAATATGTTAATATTTAATATGTGTGTAATATGTGAAATTGGGCAGGTCCTGTTAATCCACCAATATCACCTGGTTTGTTTTTATGCGTTTTAATGTATAATCAAGTCTCAGGAAAGATGTATTATTATTTTTTTAATTCAAAGTTTTGAACTTAGTGCTGTCAATTGATTTAATTATTCACACATTTTTCTGTAATTAATCACATCCAAAACTTTGTTTTTGTAACTAATCTCCAAATTATTGTAAAAACAAACAGTATGTTTTTAAATATTTGTTTAATGGCATCTCTTCACTACATTCTCTGAATGTAGGCCATTTTTTTCTGGGAATAAAATTAATTATGTAAACTTTGACACTGGGGACACATACACTGCTAGTCATACCTTGGAGTTGATGTCCGCAACAGGCTGTCAGCATGAGCTCCAGAAGGAAATAATTTCTTGACCTCCTAAAACAGACACACACAGAACACTGTATTACCATTGGAAGCCAAATAATTAAGAATCAATACTTTCATATATAAGATTAACTGCTATATAAATCGGTACCTCAGCAGTACACACTGACTGAAGGTTTCTCAATGCGCGGTCTAGAATTCCTATGTGATTGGCCAGTGTTAGTGTTTTATCTTGCAGCTGTTTATTCTCCATCTCCAAGAATTTAACCCTTGAGAGGCCAGAACAAAAAGGGCTTTAGCATTCTTCTGTGATTGCTCATGGAGTGCTGAGGAGGGCAAGAGACTTTTACCTCTGCTGGACAGTAGTGGCTGTTCTCAGTCCATTGCTTCCCATCTCCTCTGCCTCACTTATTCGCTGCAGAAGTTCTCGTCTCTCCAGAAGAAGCTGCTCATTTTCTTCTGTCACAGTCCTAATCCAGTCCTTCTCCTGCTCACAGTGTAACATAAACTCAAGGTCACGTGTCATAGGTTTGGCATCACATGGGCTAAGCAAATAACAACAGAACATTTTGGGTAAACCGAATGCGTTTAAGTTCTGGTGCTTAAAAATAAATGTCTCACTTTTTCTGAAAGGCTTGTGGCAAGAGCCAGATCATTCTCCAGTTGCTGGATCCTGTGCTCGTGCTGAGTTACTGTCTTCATGAAGATCTGTTTAGCTCTGCGTAACTTTGTTTTGTGCTGGGACTGTTTCTCATTGTATCTCCTGTAGAAAGTGAATGGAATATTTGCTACAAATCAAGATCACTTAAGAATGATCCAAAAGCATCTTTAAATTTGAGCCGGTTCCTTTTAGAATGCTAAAACAAAACTGTTCCAGGTTTAAATTTTAAATTGCTGACTTCCAGTGTTGCAGTCTGATGTTAGTTACGATACCGTACCTGATGTTAGTGTCAAGCTGCTGAACGACTAGCTTGAGTTCCTCTTGCAGTTTCTCTGACTCATGCTGGGAGGAGAGAAGTTGCTCCTCAAGTCTGTGGCAGCTCTTCTGACTGAGTCTCTGCTGCAGGGCATAAGTTTCTGGTCAGAAGCTCCAATAACAGACCAAGACAGCTATGATACTAATCCTGATCCAGATATGTTCTGGGATTGCCTTACACACAGATGATGCTGCTGTGGAATCTTGCCAAAATGAGTTATCTTAGAAGGCAGCATAATATTGCCACCTTCAGATTGGAACCTGCTGTACGATGTTTAAATCCTGTTTTGTTAAGCAGCTTGCTAGCTTTTGAAACAAAACCTTTATTTTTACAAACTTTTTATTAAATAGCATTTTTGGTTAATTTGCAGCACAAACCTCGTCTCTGGTCGTGTTCAGTTCACTCTCCAGCACCTGCAGACGTGTCTCAAGCTCCTGTGTGCGGTGAGACAGCTCAGAGTTGGTGCGTGTCAGAGTCGCTTCTATCGTCCGCAACGAACGCACCTGCTGCTGCAGTTCCTCAGCTTTCTGCTCAATTAACTTCCTATCAAAAACAGAAGAACTCACTGTCAAGTAAGGCTATAAGATACATCACAAAATCCCAAATGTGCATATCGCTAAGGTTTGCAATACTTTTAATACTTTAAAAACTTATGTATAATATAGTACAGGTATGTGAAGTTTTAGGTTGATGCAGATAACAGAGACTGGCACACAAATGATAGTTCTTCTGTATTGCACAGCCCTACTGTCACGTCTTAACTTTAGGATTGATGCCACAGTCTTTGACAGTATTGGATTGTGGTGGATGCTGACCTCTGTAGTTGATCCTCTTGCATTCTGGCTCTGAGAGCAGACAGGCTATCAGACATATCTCTGGTGTCTCTTTCCAGTTTGCTGGTCTCTCCTGCTCGGGCCTCCTCCAGGCGCAGCTGGTGCAGTGTGTTCTTCAGCTGCTGCTGCAGTTCCACCACCTGCAGAAAAGTTACATAAAACAGAACTTCTGCACCACAATTTCGCCAACAGATCCGTGTTCCTCATCTGAATGTACCTTTCTGTCAGCTGCGATCACACGTGCCCTCTCTGCATTCAGCTCCTCCATCAGGCTGCTGTTCGTCTGTCTGTTCTGAGAGCTTCTGGCCACCTCCAGCTCCAGATCTCTGGCTCTCTGCTGTAGTCTCTCCAGCTCTGCCAGCTGACCTGCTGTGTTCCCCTCCAGCTGGGCTGCTTTGGCCTGGGCCTGCTTCAGCTCTGCACACAGCTAAAGAAAACGCAGGTCAGTAAAGTTAGTTTGCAGTAAGATCAACCATTACATTTTACATAATAAAAAAGGACACCGCGTTTGACACAATGTAGAAGAAATAAAATAAGTAAAATCAATAATACTCTTGCATTTTACGAAATATACAGATTGGCCTGGAGGTTATTTAGACAATGCTGAAAACTCTGGATTTAAAAACCAATTTAAAAGTAGGGTAGGCAATTTTGGAAAGACTAGCAATAGTTAGCAAGCTTTGAAAGCAGATCCCATCCTCCCTTCAGAACATTCTCCAAAGCCACGTCCCCTCCTCCAATATAAATAAACGTGTCCGTAGTTTGACAGGCAAGTAGGAGATCTTAATAAAGAATATATATATATATAAAAAGAATTACAATTCTGCTTCTTAGTTGTAAATCCTAAATCTGAATCCTGGGCTTTCTACCATTTTTCCAGTAAGCACACCAGTGTGTGTTTTAATGTACCTTGAGTTTCTCCTGCTCCAGCAGTGCATTGTGCCTCTTAAGGTCTAGATTCTTCTCTCTCTCATAGCGTAGCTCTCGTTCAGCAGAGGTAAACAGGTGTTGGGTTCTCTGCAGGTCCTGCTTCAGCTGTTTGTTCTCCTCCCCCTTCTGCTGCAGGACTGAGTCTTGGGTCTGTGACAAGTGTTGTACATTGGATGTTTACTATAAGAAATTGATAGCAATGTTTTGTGCATGTTTGTAAGTGAAATGCCTGTTTGTGTGGATTCTGAGGAGCACAGCTGACCTTAGCCCGGGCCTGAGCTTCACTGATCTGAGCCTGCAGGGCCAGCAGGTGCTGGCCGGCTAGCTGTCTCTCCTCCTCCAGGGTTAAGTTCAGTTTACTCATCTCTGACTTCACACAGGCCAGCTGGACGAGTAGCACAACACACAAAACAGTTTATACATACCTCCAACTACTTTAACTAAACCAGATTTCCAGTTCAAGATTTCCTTTTCCAGTTCAGATTCCATTTCCAGCAGACTTTAACACAAAACAGTGTGATATAATTGTGTGTGGTATAATTTGTGTCTCACCTGACAGGGCCCCTCATCCTCCACGGTGGACCTGTGGTTGGCTGTGTGCTCCTGTGAAGGTTTGGGAATTTGCTCTCTGGCATACTGGAGCTGCTGTTTTACCTGCAGAAGCTCCATGGCGAGTCTTTCTCTCTCCCCATCAGCCTGAAGCCTCTCGTAGGTTTTCTCACTAAGCTCCTTCTGCAGCTGCATCACATGACCACGCTTCTCTGTCAGCTCATCCCTAATACAGACACATATAGCAAATCTCACCACATGCTTTATAAAGTCTATAGAGAGCTTTAGTATGAAGCAATGTTCTGTCAGCAGTTATTGAAAAAAGAGGTGGAAATGCTTTCAGATCCAACAGTAAGTGTGTAACTGTGTTACTCATTTTACATGCAAAGTAGTTGGCCAATCACAAGACAGAACATTTACATCAAGTGTAAAAGGTACAGCAGCAAAAACCGTTTTGAATTATTATACATTATCATTAAAACTAATACAAACGTATGGAATATGACTCCTTATGGACATCATACTAGAGCTGAAAACTAAGAAAGTGTTTTACCTTAGAGTGTCGTGCTCCTTCTCCAGTCGACTCAGTTCTGTTCTTAGCTTGTTCAGCATTGACTTCAGCTCTGCCACCTGCCCCCTGCTCTCTCTCAGATCCTCTTCTGTCCGACTGTTCTCTGCCTGAAGTGTCAGGTTGTCCTGAAGTCGCGTCTGAGCGCGCTCCAACTGGGCCACCTGCAGAAAGACAAACGTGACCTTAGCAGGGATTTTGCAGTCAACAGTAAGTACACAAGGTTTTAATATTAATTGGATTACAAATAAAACCCATTAACACACATTTATTTACATTACCTCAAAGAAATGTTATTACCTTTTCTTCCAAGATACCCTTTTCTCCTCTAATCTGTGTGAGGTTCTTGTTAAGTGTCTTGCCTTGTCGGCATTCTGCCTCCAGTCTCTGAACCTCCACACGTAACCTCTTCAGTTCTTCATGGTCTCTTTGCATCATCTGTTGACAAAATGAGGGCGTAGCAATTATGTTTTGGCATGCAATTTGCATCATCAGTTCAAGAGCACTTTATTATAGTTCTTCCACGCATTTGCATAATGCAATATGAATAATGCACAACCTTCATCATTTCAGCAAACTTATGCATATTCTATCTTCAGAACTGACACTGATTACCTCTTTCTCCTTTCTGAGGGCAGACTGGGCTACAGACAGATCCACCTCCAGCTGTTTCCTCCAACCTTTCTCCTCAGCAAGACGACCCTCGAGGAACTGAAGTCTTTCCTGAATGCTCTCTTTAAGCTTTGAATTACAACAATAACAATAATAAAACAGGATACTCAGAGACCAAGCAAGTCTTGTGTCACAACATGTTCTAACCAGGCAGGATGGAATCCTGTCACATCATGCCTGGTTTGAACTTTTTGTCAGAGAGCTTTTTTGTTTTTTTATTACCTCAGGGCCAGTTCCCCTAACCTGACCTTCATCATTCTTCTCAGGTTCCTTAGCGTTCCTCTCATTCAGCTCTTGCTCTATACTTTTAATCTAGAATGAAAACCGGTTTCTCCTCAATGTTCAAGCAGTTATTTATGATATTTAAACCAATGTAGATGACATCACAAAGATCCAGTTTTTTTAATCACACTGATAATAACTCACTTTTCTCTTTAAGCCCTCCATCTCACACTCATGACGCTCCCGATCGTCTTTTGCCGCGTTCTGCTCCTCCCCCAGCAGGGCCTCCAGCTCCTCGTTCCTCTCCACCAGCTCCTCATGCTCCTTCTGCTGTTTCTGCAGCCTCCTCTCCAGCTCTCGCAGACGGCTGTCCTTATCTTCAGACTCCCTCCTGCACCTGACAACACACCACTGCTCCATCAGCATCTTTAGAAAGCAATGGCATATAGTGACTTGAATGTGGCAAGGTGTAAAAAGGATGAGGCTTTACTTTTTGTGGAGCATCTCATTCTCAATGGTTGAGGATAAATCTGGATTGACATTAATCCCAACACCCTGAAAAAAAACACTCTTAAGGACCCTTACATTTTTATATTGGAAACTATATGAACATAACATTTTTAACGTCAAGGAATATCTGTTTTATAATTGAAAAAGATTATTTAACCATGTAATACTTGATACAAAGTGTACACAGTACAATTTTTAAGCCCATCACTGTTGACTTGCCTGTGTAGAGATTTTGTTGTCACCTCGCTCAAGTGTCATTTTGACCCCCTGATTCAAATGCATCTTAGATTGTTCAACCTGTGACACCCAACACGTCATAAACTGTAAAAATTGTTTATTTTTTGCAATTGCAAATAAGGCTACTGGGCCTTATAATAATACAATTTAGAAATTATTTAGTCTTGCCAGTTCAAGAAGCGTCTTCTTCTCTGTGTCCAAAGAGCGAACTCTATCCCTCAGCACTCGAATCTCCCCGTCCAGTCTCTCATTGCGCTCCTTGGCCTTCTGCAGCTCGATCATATCTGCCAAACATTTGGGTTTTAATCCATACACTGAAGTCAGTATCAAATTGATCATATTTACCTTCTTAGTAGATAGTCTTGCACAACCCAGAAATAAAAGAAATGTCTGTCATTTTTCATCAAAATCAAATTAATTAGTTAAAACATCTTACCACACTGTTTAAGCTTGTCCACTTCTTGTTTTAACAGCTCCACTTCCTCCCCGGTTTTCTGCAGGTCAGGTACTGGGGATTTTATATTAGATAATCTTGAGTGTTATTCATGCTTTAATATGTTAAAAAAAACTTATTTATATATATACTTATATATCTGAAACCAATAACAGCAGTTATTGAAAGATACTTGAAAGATTCAGATCCAACAGCAAGTGTGTAACTGTGTTACTCATTTCACATGCAAAGTAGCTGGCCAATCACAAGACAGAACATTTACATCAAGTGTAAAAGGTACAGCAGCAAAAACCGTTTTGAATTATTATATATAATCATAAAAACAGCCTAAACCTAAAAGTAATGGTTACCTACCACACAGGTTCTGGACCTTACGCGCCACATCCAGTTCATCTGTCAGGTGACGAATCTCTTTATGTGCCATAGCAAGACGACTGGACGCCTCTTCCAGGTCCCTCTCCAGCCTCTGCCGCTCTGTGTGCTCTCTCTTGAGCTCCTCACTGTGGGACTACAAGAAAACAGGGTAAGAAACAAATCTTTCTGGATCAGAACAAGTATCATGTCAGCAGCGATGCGTGGTTCACATGCATGTGCCATACAGGTGAAGCTAAACATGGATCATGTTCCAGTGAACATTTAATGTGCCTGCTTTCCTTAAACCATCAAACAGAACTGCAACAGACAAACAACCTTTGGTTAGCAAGCACCCTAAAGCAAATGGGTCCAAGGGCTGTTAGGATCCAGTGTTAATGTGTTCGTGCCAGACTCGGCATGTGAGAATCTGTTTCAGTATGTTGTTATTCCTCTCTTGTGTGGAATCGAGATGCAAGGCATGCATTATTCCATAGAACATAGAACCATCCTCGTGTGCTTTAAATGGATCAAACTCTGATATACACTTCTGTATGGGTCATGCTTTATTTGCCCATTAAAGAGACAGTACAGTTATGACAGGAACATACAGGAACATGGTTCTGAGCTCTTAGTGTAGCCTTGCGCACACCAAAGAACTTCCTCCAAGGACTTTGAATGGATGATTCCTGTCCATTTAAGGAGGAACACAGAATTAAGAGAAATTATGATGTAGAATACACAGATGGGACAATAACATGTACACAAGTACAGGTGAGACACTACTGGTCTTGTTCACTAGCTTAGACAAGAACACGTTTTATGTGCTGCTTTTGAAGTTGCTGCCTGATCATTGGACACTTTTCTGGAAGAGCTCACCTTATTTAGATTTTCCTTTGTGTGCTGCACGGTGTCTTTTTGCTGCCTGAGCTCATCCTCCAATGTGTGACGGATGTGGTCCAGCTCCTCCTGATTTCCATAAATGGGAGATAATAAAATATTCTTAAAACCAAAATGCCACTATTAAAAGAAGGCCATACAATCATAAAACAGTTATACTTGCATTATTATCATATTAATATTTACATTCACCTTTTTTATATTTGGCAAATGCTAACATCTAACAGCACATTCCAGGTATTTATTTAGTCCCTGGGAATCGAACCCAAGACCTCGTGGTTGCTAGCACCGTGCTCTACCTGCAGATGCACCTCTCTAAGGTTGCCGGTGAGGGTCTGGGTGTCCAGCTTTCTCTCAGCGGCCTCCAGTCTCTCCAGGAGAGTAGCTCTCTCCACCAGCAGGTAGGCCACCTGCTCACTGGCACTGCTTTGGCTGATCTCTGCTAGTCCCTCCTGCTCTAACATCTCCACCACCTCCTTACACTGGGAGTCTGAGACAAACCAGGAAGATTGAGTGTGTTCACTTGGGCAAACATGCAGGACACAAGAACTACGTTAAAAGCAAAAGGACACTCTCACCTTGCTGGTGTTTCATTTGAGCGAGCTCTACACGAAGCTGTTCGTTGTCCCGTTCGTACTCAGCCGTAAGAGTTTCGCGCTCCTCCAGCAAGTTTCGAATATGCTCCACGTAATTTTCCACCTTAACAAAATTCATAAAACAATCATACGGCACAACATAGGCTTTGTTTTGGTTAAGAAACGCTGTAGTCACGTTACACTGTTGATGAGGGTGACCATCATTCGCTATTCTCTAGGGTAGCTGCCTGGCCTGCCATATGTTGGCTCACCTCTCTCATCTCGCTGGCCTGCTGTGTGCGTAAAGTCTGCAGGTCCTCTGTGGCTGCAGTCAAACTGCACTCACTGCGCTGGAGCAAATACCACAGATGGCGCTCACGCTCTTCCGCCGAGGCATCAGGGGACAGACCGCCCCCCCGCAGGCAGAGGGTGATCTCCTCAAGCTCCTTTTCCTTATGAGGAAACAGAACAGTGCGCTCTCTTTTTTACTAACTGACAGCCTGAGTACTTTAAACAGGGCCTGGGTTATCGGATACCGTCTTGAACACAATACCACCTTGTCAACAGTGCATCTTGTCTAATTGCTCGGTGAAAAGCATTGTCTGAGAAAATTGCTGCTCAGGTTGTCTAATATATCTCACTATACTGTCACAAAGGTTTTTCAATAGCTGTATTAAAGAAGCACAGATTACAACGCTACTAATCTGCTACCCTACTTTACTGAGCCACTGAACACTACAAATGTTTACTGTACACACCAGAGGTCTAAATATTTTTATCATTAAAATACTAAAAAAACAATAACACGTAATTGACATTCAAAGCACACATGATCTTAATTAACTTTAACTGGCCCTTTCATGCATATGTATAATTATTGACAACATACCTCAGTTTGCTCCATGGCCAAGTGTAGCTGAACTGAAGTCTTTGCATCACTTGCAAATTAGCCAAGAGTGCTTATAAGAACAAAGTTCAGATTGTGGTTTCCAACATTTGCCAGCCAAACCGCCCATGGCTGCCTCTGACCTTATTATGACTTTATTAAAAAAATACATAAAACCCTAAATAACTGTGTTCCGGGTTATTAAACTTCATATGCATTTAAATGCGCTTAATGAACTATGCGGATATAATCGACGCCTTTTTGTGCACTGTTAGGTGACAGAATTGCAAGATCAGTTTTGCGACCAATATCCACAGCAACAACAAACCCCCATCATCACCCATCAATCAAACGTTTTTCTTCTTATCCACAGCTTTTCGGCTGTATTTGCCAAGACTTGTGTTGCTTCGCTTATGAAACGAAATTAATTTTCTTCTCTGTATTTATTATTGCAACATAAAAAGTTTTCTGACCAAACAGTCCCCGTCCGCTAACTTTGGCTAGCGGCTAGTTTGGAGGTATTACGCACGCGTCTCGCTTCTTAATCTCCAGACGACTGCTAAAAAGAAAACAAACCACGATTATCGATCTATCTTAAATCAATCTTAAACAATTAATGATGACTATCTGCATCAAAATACCGACGAAGCACTAGGGTGTTTGTATCTTCTGAGGCCTACGAAGAATTTTGTTGCCTCTGCTTGCAGTAGCTTGGACCGATCACCTTGGCAACGGGTTAAACCATTTTGGCCACAGAGGTGGAGAAGCTGATGGTAAGAACCAACTGTTGAAGGTTGCTGTTGGGACGAGGAGTTGATCTGTCACAATAGCCCTGTAGATGGTGCTGTTTGCGAAATAAACAAATCTCAGAAGTAACTTGATCTGTCAAGAGCATCGAAAGACAGCGACTACTCAATGAAATGTTTATTTTAATAGCATTAGGTTATCGATTTACATAACTTTATTACTTTATATATATATATTCTAAATTATTTTATTATATTTATATTGGATTTTTTTTGCCTATCATTTATAATCTATCCAATTTCATTAACTCAGGCCTTTTGAAACCAATACTTCTACAGCATCAGGTCGTATTAAAATAAATTAATAATGTGTAGTCATGTGTAGTCATAATGTGTAAAATATAAATTTATTAAGTACATTATACAGCGTCTGTGGTGCCTTTAGTAAAACTTGGGAAATGACTAATTGATTATTCCACATTTAAAAGCAAATAAACTTAACTGACAGTTTTAACATATTAATACATATTAGTATTTTTGTTTAAAAAACAGATCACATTTAAATTTGTGTAAAGTAACAAAAAATAAATGAATAAGCCAAATAAAAATAATATAATTTTACTAAATTTATTAAAATAAAATGACTAGAGAGTCAAATCTTTTAACAAAGTGTTTTCAGATATCTGAAGTTTGTTCAATAATTATGGAAGTCCCTTGAAACAACAGATGTCCTCTTTCCTTATTTTCTGCTGGTTTTTCAGCTTTTAAGCTCATAGAAGAGAACATACGCCTGATTGGATTGAAGCTTCTCCTCTTGTATTGAACTTACACTGCGAAAAAACAGAGTATTAATGTTTAAACACTGACTTCTGCTATAGTAAAAAGAGTATTCTCTCTATTTATTCAATCCTCATTATGATAGACATTATGATAGGTCAGAATAAAAGCTCCACCCACCATGAGTCATTATAGTAGCACCAGCCCTCCTCCTCTCGACAAGCAGCAGTGTAGTGACCCATATTTACTGTGCCCGAATGATTGCACACTGCATACAGGTCATACAGAACTGGACCTGAGAGAAAATATTTAGTCATAATGCATAAACCTCTAAACATCGCATTTATACCAACGTGTCTTATTTTTAGTAAAACAGCTCACCGCAGTCAACAGGTCCAAATGGCCCCAAATCTAGTCTGGTCAAGGGGAAGGAAACTGTTACTGAGCTTTTACAGATTGAGTACCTTGACATGGTAAATCGATTTAAGTCTGAAATGGCAAGTTAAGTTAATAACATGAACCTTTTATAAACCATGTCCTTGGTTACTTGACCAATGTGTTATATAATGTGACTAGAGGAAAAGAAGTGGTTTTCAATCTGTGGCCTGCAAGTTGATTGGTTGATTAGTTTTATGTCAATTTGAACCTGCAGCTCATAACCAGTCAATGCCTAATGTTCTTACACCACAAAAAATCAGCATCTGTTTAACTCCATCAGTACTGTAGAGTCGAAAAGGATACGTATTACAAGGACTCTAGGAAACCTTTGAATGGTCAGTCTTTTTGTGCTCTCGGTACGACGATTACATCGCTCACACATCTAAAACACATCAAACAAATATAAACATGATTGGCTCATTCACATGAAAACTAATCAAAAATCAAACAAACACGGTTCCTGTCCTTTACTCACTGGTGAGTTTTCCTTATCGAGTTTCTCCTCCTGTGAGAAAAGGTCTAAACAGTCTCTCAGTGTGACAATTCGGCCATAATCGCTCTTCTGCATAATAAAAACGTATAACATCTATCTATATATATGATATGACACATCATATGCACACACCAGAAGGTGAGAAAGAGAGGACAGGATCTGTTAAAAAAACGCTACCTTTGGGATGGGAAGTGACAGGTCGCAAAACACATCAAATGTGTTGGAGTAGTGAGAGCAGACAGAGCAGTGCAGGGAACTGCGCAGCTGACCCGAGAACAGATCTACGGCGGAAGTGTGAAAAGCGATACTTTGACTGACAGGGTTTTAATTGACAATTCTCTGATTGACAGAACTGATGAAAGATGAATAGATTTACACACATATATATATATATATATATATATATATCTTCATGCTTACCCACAATCTTACTGTCATCTCTGGTGAGATATTTCTGCCACATGGCAAAAGCCTCCTCTGAAATCCTGCCAAGGAGACAGAGTGAGTGATACTGGTATGTTGTTCCGAAACTATAATAATACTATAATAATTATAACTATAACTATAATAATTATGTTATAATAGTGTAACATACAGCAGAGAAAAAATAGGTTTGTGCTAAATAGGAGTCTGTTCCCCTAAGATATTTCTCATCCAGTTACCTGAATCGTGAGTATGTTGGTTCCTTAATTGCAACGACTACAGGCCGTTGTGATGGACGACGGTTAATTTCTGTATGTAGTCTGTCCAGAAGGAACCGTAGGAACTCTTGAGCATCTTGTTGACTGTGTAAAAGTGGTGTAGAGCAGGGCTTAATGTTGTAAATGTACCGCATGACAAAAACAGCACATTACGCTGTACACACCTGTAGCCGCTGAAATGCGGCACTGCCTCTTTAAAGATGTGATAAAACTTCCCAGGGTTCACTGCAGTTTCCTCACCATCACATTCCCACAGCGCAGCCAAAACTTTGGAGAATTCTGCAAATAAAATGTAAGCGTTTACAGACTTTGGTTAAAAGGCGGGAAATGAGGCAAAGAGACCTGCTCGAATTTGTTAGTTAGTTAATGCAAATGTATGTAAATGTATAATATTTAATACCAACAATAAAATCTTGTATTATGTTTTTATTCACCATCCTCACATAAGTTTATATGTTTACTTTGAACTACTGTATCACTAAACCCCTGATATTTAATCAGACATCTGAAGGTTTCTCACCATTCATAAGCACAGGCTCTTGGCTGAAGTGCTTGTCATGAAGATACGCTTTCATCAGACAATAGTCCCGAAGACCACGAGTGTGAGAGAGACACTGCACAATAGCATTGAGGAAACACTGTAAAAAAAATAAATACATACATGAGACTGACACACTGACTTCAGATAAACAGGTTTGTCAGGTGTCTTTTTTGTCATAGAGAAAAGTGAATAAACCCTTATCTTGCAAACTAAAGCAACAAAACCATGTTTGTGAATTGGGACATACAGTGTTTCCAACGTTGCACAGCCCAATTTGTCCACTGCCCAGCTGAAGCTCTCTCTGTAGAGTAAAAAGAGTAAATGATGCTAGTGTGCTAAAATGCTAGTATGGCGTCCTAAATTACATCACAGTCAGTAACAGGTTTGCTGCATGTCCCTGTGTGCAGTGATTGATTGCCTATTTATAGAACCCTGATCCAATTATAGCAGGAAGGAGAGACACTATCATGTACAACACTGAGGTTAAGACCAGATGTATTAACTCAGTGGAGAAGGGGCGGGGCTTATAGGAACAGTCTAACAGGTATAATGATACTGCAGTCTCACCTCCTTGTCCGTCACCAGCAGTAGTCCCATGATGGACGTGTATAGTACAGACTGTGATATGTCCATGTGTTCCGGCTGAAGCCCATTTTGGGTAACTAATGTGCGGCACAAGGCCTGACACGAGCTGTCCATTGCAGTAGATTCCACTCGTGGCATTACTTTTCGTCAATAAACCTATGAATGTAATAATATTACTTGTAATAAAGACTCCTATCCGTTCTACACTGTAGATTGTATGTTCAAATGCAGCTGGGCAATAAATTAAAGGGTGTAAAAATTAAATAAAATTGCAACTTAATTTTTAGTAAGAAAGATCATTTTTCCAGAGGTCTAATTATAAGTAGCTAGATATAGTTTGAAAATAATTCGCGAGCATTGAAAAAGCATGACCATTTATCTAAATACGTTTTTATTTAAAAAGAAAATGGGAAATATATACACTCACCTTGTAATATTTAAAATCCAGTGAAGAGCAAAAATAGTGTCGTTTCTCACATCAAAATCACAAAAGCAGGCTACAAAATAAACATTTGTTTACCCTCAGATACCGGCTATTGTCTCCACAAATATTCTGATTGACAGTCAGTGTTTTTATCCAAACATCAGCCCAGATTTTCACGATTACAAAACGTTCGTTTCGCTCTCTCTACACCTGCTGTACACCTGGCCGTCCTGTAGTTGTGTTTGAGAACTAGCTTTAATCATCCTTAATCTTTCCTCTCCTTTTAGGACCTTCTATTTATAGCCCTGACTTTGCTTTTGTTTAAGAACAGCTTTGGCACTGAGAGGAGATTGTGTCTAGCCACCTACTGTCATGATATTAAACTGCAGTGAGTACTTATGTCAAATAATTACTGGGAAATAAACCTAAATGTTTCTGTTGATTGCCTTAACCACATTTTATTACTATAGCAGAGATAGCGGTCAATTCAATACAGTAAAAAGACTCGTTTACATAGATAATCTCAACATTGTTGTGCTAGAAATTAAATAGGTTTTATGGAAGTTGTCAGTTTGTTTAAAACCAAAATGGATTGTAGGAAAAAAGGAATATTTGATAAAAGGAAAATACCTTCAAAAAACACCCTTAGGTTACCTTTAAGTTAAGGGAAGTGTCAGGTAAAACCATTTGCGCTACATTTACAATGAAGAAACGAAGTAGGCTAACTGTTAGCTCTATCGCTACCAAGTGCATTGATGAAAAGCATACACACATATAACACTAGTTGATTCAAACTGATTAAACGCTGTCGTTTATTACAACTAGATCAGATGGATAAGAATGAGGCGCAATTTTTTATGAGGAACTAACAGCTGGTCTACGTGTCCAATAAATCATATTTTCAAGATGTATTACACAACATTCTCAATATAAAATAAACCTGTAAAGCTAGAAACATAAATCTAATACAGAATATTTCCTCTGTGAGACAGCTGGCACCAGCAAACATCTGCATATGAAGAAATATGAATATATTTTGCTATGCATTCTCTAGACAGGTTGTGGGACAGAAACTGTGTGAGCTCATTTGTTGTGAGAAAGTTGCCTGTCACTGTCACATTTTTAATAACACCTGTATCTGTGTGTGAATGACTCATAGAACTGGAGAGCATTTTTAGGCCCAGCCTACGTGTCCTGCATCTCCACGTCAGAGTTTATGTTCAGTTCAGCTATGTTATTGTAGAGTGCAGGGTCAGGGCTCAGTTGGTCTGGGGGTTTGCATTGGCTGGCTTGAGCCTGTCTGTCTCGTGATTGGACCATTGCTTGGCGAAGACAGGAAATCCACTGCTGCTTGTTGAAGGAGTCGTTGGCCTGCAGGCTGTGGGACTGAGACTTGGAGCGTCCTGTGGTGCTCAGGCGAAAGCAGTTCTTCACTGAGAAGGTCAGAAGCAGATGGTGTGGAGGAAAGATGGAGAGAAATTGGTATAAGATTAAACAATTAGAAAGTGGCCACTCAATGTCAAATAAAGAGGAAATACAAAAATATAAATCTCTATGCCACGCCTTTTATGAAATGTTTGATTCTAAAAGCAAAAGCTCATTTTGAAATTCATGTATGTGCAATGGAAGGACATTAAACACTTTTCCGATGTCAGAATACTAAATGTTTAGTACTACATGACCGAAACGAATATAATTGGCTTTAAGGTTCACTTTGTTTTATTTAAATGTTTAGTAAAAATGTACTCATTTGTAAACAATGGTAACTATTGTAAACAATTTTGATGGGTGAGAAATAGTTCTGCCTTTGTACAGAAATGAGCGCCCTCCAGATGGCGCACCATACCAGAAAAAGATTTGAAAATAAACCAGCCTACACGCAAACTAAGAACAGTTTCACATCGGGGCCTCCCCATCCTGATTGCTATTTTTAAAACTAGGTTAAAGGCCTATTTTTATTCCTATGCTTTCGATTCTGTGAATTTTTTTGTTTGAGTTCCAGAATAAACTGATTATGCCTCTTTTATTTATTATTTTTTTATCCTTTTTACAGGAGTTTTCTCCTGTTTTTTTCTCTTAAATGTATATATTGTTTTTGAATTGTATAGCACTTTGGTTTGACTGCTGTTGTTTTATTTATAAAATAGAAAAAGGGGACTGACGGGACTAAGAAAAGCTTTTTATTGGTTTACATAGTCATCCCTTCATAAGTGATGCTTTTGCCATCATAAATGCATCACATTCTTGCAAAGTGAATAAGTTACCCTGAGACAGCATCATGCAATAGAGGGTTAAGAGAAATACAAACAATACAAAATGACTGTATTATTATTAAGTGTAAGATGCAAAGATGTTACCTTTATCATTCCCGGTAAATGCTCCACGAAAGGATCCAGAACTGCTTGGCTCTCCATCGGGCAGGTCCTCCAGATGCAGGTGAGCTGCCGGAAGGGGCTGACGATACACCTGGAACTGGACCGGTCCTTCCCTGTCCTGTGCCACAGGTCGGGTCAAAACCAATACCAGCTCAAAGAGGAACACATGCAGCTTCTAGAGGAGCAAAAAATGAGTAAAATGCCTGTGTGGAATCAGAAAGGGACTAAAAAAACAATTGTGTAATTTACATTTACAGTTATTCATTTGCTAGACACTTTTATCCAAAGTCACAAACAGTGCATTCAAGGTATACTTTTTATTTATGGTCATTTTATTTATTTTACATTTATGGTCAGGCTTAACAAGTCACATATGGTAGAACTACAGGAAAATTACAACACAAAAGTGTTGTTCCAAGTGTTATTTCATAAGCGTCACAAAAACATGTATGAGGAAATGTAATTACATGTCCTTTCGTGCTCTTCAGTTCACCATGGCAGTACAGAAAGCGAGAGGCCTGAATTTCCGGAACCCTCTGACTGTCTTCTGAGTAATACAACCACCGTCTGTAAAACTGACACTCCGCCTCTCCAGTCTTGAGATTTACCTCTGTTATAATCCTCTGAATTAGATCCATCTGAGGTAACAGCACAAAGAAAAGGGTACACTGTGTAATGTCATGATAAAATACATCAGCATAAGTTCGCTTGTAGAAACATCTAAACTCACAGCCTGAGGCAGAGCTTCCTCGTCTGGATGGTCAGCTGGAGTGCTCTTCTGAATTTCTTTCAACAGCAGAGGATACTTCACCAGCCTGCTGCGAGGCAAGTCCAGAAAGTTCCACAGGTCCAGCTTTCTGCTAAAGGACGACTCCTGGCAGAGCCGCAGGAAGTGCTCAACTCGACGGTCCTGCTTCTTCTGGTCCAGCAGTGCTTTGGCCCCAACTTGGTTACAGCAGTATGTGATATATGCATCCAAGCAGGGAAACTACAAAGAGAGAGCAAACGGCAAACGCTTAGAGGTTTTAAAAATTATTTTGCATTGCTTTCTTTTTACATTTTTAAATTTATACTGACCCAATCCATCATGGTCGGGCCGACTTCTTGCACGGTCTTCTCAGCTCCACGAAGACCTTCAAGACGAGCTAAAAGATCTGAACACACAAGTAAATACTGCTGAATACATCTGTAAAGAAACTACAAGGAAAAATCTGTTCCTTGTAGTTTAATTTTGTAGTTTAGGGTTAATTACCTTCATGAAGGGGTATTAAAGAATCAAGAGTGCCAAAAATCTGGCCCAGTTCACTTTCTGTCATAATGTCCAGTTTTAACATTGGCTCATAGTACACCTATAAAGACAACGTCAAGATTAAAATCCTGCCCTTAAAAAGCAGCAATAAGTAAAAATTTGGGTAAAAACTAGACAAACCTTTTTCACTAAACTTAGATCCTCAATGAGCTGTTTCTCTCCCTGAGTCAACTCATAAATTACCTGCAATGCAGTAAAACAGATCAATATTTTTACAAAATAAAATCAGTATATATATGTAAAATCAGTACACACACGCGCATGTCTATATACAGTATATATCTTGTGGCTATACTACAGCAGAGTACAGTCAGTTTGAAACTTAAAAGCCACAGCAATTATTGATCATGTACAACATCTTCAGATTAAAGTTGATCGTGTGGTTAACACCCCTGTCCAAATTACATACTCCACAGCTAATGGTTATTCCTGAACATATAATTAGCATGTTTTTAAAATAGCCTTTTTTTCTGTTATTTACTTGATACTTGCCTGTTACATGCTATTTATTATACTGCATTCTAGTCATTTTGAACAGTAATATATCCATCTAATTTACATTCAATGAATTTCAAAAAGTAGGTCATGACGCTAATGTAAAAAAATCTCTCCTCCAAAGTCAAGCTCCAAAAATGTGTTACGTCAATAGCTTGATTTTCACAACAGTTTGTATAGACTTACACAGAGAGCAACACAAACAATTATTCCTTTGTTGATGGGCAGGTACCCCAAACACACACAATACACCTTTCTAAGTTGCAACCTCACACACTTTTAGCAACACATTTCTACTGTTTGTACGGTACGGTAGAGGTAGGGAGGAAATTCTGAGACTAAAATAGAGAACATGGCCTCCTATACCAACTCACTTCCTGTTTCACAACTAAGGTGGCAGTCTGAATGTTATTTTAAAAAACGTACCAAGGAATGTAAGCCAAAACTGTACATCCACTGTTTGTAAATAACGAGGCATTTTAAATGAATTACAACACCCAGACAATACATTTTTAAAGCATTTAAGATGGCAGTTTTATGTTACCTCCTGTCGCTTGATCTCTTTGGTACTGAGCTCCTGGCACAGACTGTCCGCTGTATCACTCCAGAGCTGGCTGCTCCGTCGCCGTGGAAACGAGGAGGCTTTCTGTCGCGTTCTTATTGGCATTGGGGGCAATGGTCGGGCCTCTGTCCGGAAACTGATGGAACGCTGGAGGACATAAGACAATAAGACAATAAAAAAATAAGACAATACTTAAGATGTTTTCGAAACATTTTTAATTGTTAGCCAGTTATGGTGCTTGATAACACTTGGAGATAAAATTTGGCATGTAACACATCACACATTATTTGAGCCACAAACATAAATGATATCAATAAAAGAGGTCTGCTAATAATTTTGAAACTCGCAAATTTAACCATTTCATTAAATCTCATATGCTCACTTTGAAGGAGAGACCCCAGCCCTATGCAGAAACCTTAATATCCTAGAGACTTGGAAGTGTTTTTTTTGACCTGGGTCAGCACCATAACCATTGTAGCAATCAGCACCTCTTACATTCCCATTCTCATGATGGTAGCTAATGGAAGAGAACTTAACATTTTTGGTCTTACTGTTTACAATTCTGTATCATCTGCATGAAGAGGATGTGTGTGCTGTGTATGTGCATAACCCACCTGTATTGACTGACCCAAGCGCTTCAGTGCAGGGGTCTTCACCTGTGTTATTATACCAGTAACTGAGGAACTTTTGTCCACTGGTTTGACTCTTTTATTACAGGGACCCTGATGGGCAACAAGAAAATATGAGGGTCATTATTAAAACAGTTTCTGTTTCATTACGACAAGTTAAATGTGCGCCACCAAAATATCTGCTAAAACTGAGAAAATCAACTGATAGTGTACCGCAGACTGGGCTTTTAATTTCAAAAAATCATTTGATTGAAATGCTTTGCATTATTTGCATCATTATGGTTTGGAAAACACAAAGGTTAATGGGATAGGCAACAGAGTATACTTTAAGCAGAAAAGGGCAAGAAACAAGCAGATGTATTCATTTCTATACCTCAGAATCCTGTATGTGCTCATTGATGGGAAATTCATCGTCTTCCTGTAAGAGACGTATTATAGTACAGAAATCAGCAACAGCACATAACCACAACCAGTGAGAAGAGACCATTTAATATGAGCACATATGAAGAGTCCAATCCACTCTATCATCAGCAAACACACCAGAATCTGTCAAATACAGCATTTCTGGGTAAAGAACAATAACTCACTCACATACTGTCCAATCACTAACAAACCAGCTAGTATGCATTTCTTCAACCACGTCCTGTTTGTAATACGTATCGCTTTAATTCGCTTTGTCAAATCACGCAAAAATTTAAAAATCGTTTAATTGTAAGTAATAAGGGCAAATAAAATGCTAGTTTTAAAATTACCCTTTAATAAATAAGAGAGTAATTTCCATTATTTTTCAGTAAGACTAAAGAAAAAAACGATCTGAGATCTGAAGAAAATTAAAAATGACAAATAATAACAGAATCCTGTCAACGTATATCCATTGTTGTCCATTGTCAATGGTCAAATTAAACAAGACAACAACATGTATGAACAGATTTAACTTAGTGGGGCAAAGTGGATAATGTGAGTGTGTGCGCAGAAAAACTTCTTTCCGGATTGATACAGGAAATTAAGTTGTAAAATGTCAGTTTTTACTCAAAGTTGAGCACAGTTACTTCATTCTCTCAATGATTGCTGTACCATTCATCAATGAGGTTATGAATATAACTCTGTAATTTATATGCGCTCTCTTTAACACTATAGAGTTTCTCTACAACCAACAATAAAAACCACATCGTTATAGAGTCAGCTGGTCCCAACAGGTTTCTATTATAGAACACATATAGTTAAAAGTGACACACAGAGCACCTTTACCATGTCATTCCCTCCATCAATGTCAAATGACAAAAAAGCTATGAATAATTAATGATATACCTAAAGTTTATAGGCTAGAACATCAATTGCTGAGCAGACCATATTTAGTTGAGGACAGACTGAGGATAATTATAGAATTATGTTTTTTACATGTTAAAAACAGAGTATTGAAGATTCAGTACTCTTTAACATCGATACTTTTTCACAACTAGTGTCATAGACATATTAGACGGAGCCATAAGATGTTGAGATAAGAACTTACAGAGTCCTCCAAGATTGTTGATGAATTCACAGTATCGTTTGGTTCTTGTTTTCTTTTCTTCTGCTCAGAAAACCAAAAGATACATTGGAGTACTTTAAAAAAATGGCCACAAGCCAAACCATTAAAAAAAGCTGATTAAGATTTGGAAGGGAAAGAAATCTTACCCCTACAATATCTGAAAGGTTGGCACAGGTGAGGAGTCTTCCTCTAGGTACAGGAGACCTGAGGACGAACCGTGAGCATAATTATCACACATGAACATATAATCTTATATAGAAACTCCCTTTATCGTTAATCATCCGAATTCCATATTATTATTCATCCACCACATTTAGTCGCAGTAAAGAGACAACAGAATCAATCAGTATGAAATCAAGAAACAGAAATGTCGTAAGTCTTCAAGTTTGCTCAAATATTGTGGAAAAAGGGACAAGTCATACCAGGAAGGTAATGAATCAACCTCCGTGTCTTCAGGCTCCATGTTTGCCTCTCTCATAGCATCTTTAAATACACTTAAAAGAAACTTTGACCAAATAAAAAGGAATTACATTCAAAATCTGAACATAAATCTTGTAAACACCTGTTCTAATTTATTAGAGATAAAGAAAGCAAGACAAAATAATTGATGTGCACTTTCTACTAGCCCTCCCCTCTTCCTCTTACACTTGCATGTCTGAAACCACATCCTGTGCAGAAGTTGTGCTTCCTGTTGTCAGGCAGAATGAAGCCAAACCACCTCTGTTAACAGTAGAGATCTCTACAAACGACTTCTCTGTAATTATGCCATCCGGTACAAAACACCATGACTGAAAGGGAAAGGATGGTTAACCAGAACTTGTCTCATTTATAAAGAACACAGAGTCTACAGCTCAACTGATCGATCACGTCTGGGACTCAGAAATGTCTTATGCTAAAGCACATAAAAAGGGTTCATTGAAAAAAGACGCATGAAATGTTTTAATAAACACTTTCAAATGGAATTTTATGGGCCTCGATGCCAATGTAAAAACAACAGAAGCAATAGCAGCATTTTGCATTTATTGTTTTTTTGTAGCAGGAACAAGATGTAGCAAAATAAAAAGGGAGCCAAATACTTTTTATACATAAAAGCACTTGAATGTGGTATGATTTGGGACTTATTAAAACAACTGAATTTACAGAAAGACCAGCCAAACTAGTGTAAATCAGGAAATTTAGTATGTTGACCCAGATAAACTGGAGTGACTCACATTCTACTCATTCACATCTGCAAATTTGGTCAAGAACTGAACTGTCTAGGATTACAAATTAGTCCAGAATATTAATAATTAATTCGGTGTTGTTTCACATATTTTCAATGTTTGTGTTCTTTAGCAACACAAAATCATGTTTTATAGTTTAATAATAATAATATCCTTGATTCAAATGGCTCATTATGACTTATGACGGGTGTAATTTAAGACTTAGGTTCTTACCACTGAAATATTGCTGATGACCGGCTTGATTAACAGCAGATTCTTTTATTAACGTCATAGATACATTTTAAAAACACTGGTAGCAAAGAAAACACAATAAAAGCAAGAAAACCTTTTCAACTTTATTCCCTAACACACTAAGTGCTCTCATTACAGAGTAAAACCTGTTTTTGTACTGTAATGACTTTTTAAGTTTAACAAAGTAGAAATAATACAGTTTATGTTCTACAAGGTGTACACCAAAAGTCTGCCGAAACATAAAAAAGGGGAAAAAAACATTGTGCAAGTTCCTGAACCCCAACCCAAACAGAAGCCAGAGAGGCAAAGGGATATTCCCACTGGGCCAATGAGAGAGCAGGATCTCAAACAGACCAACACGCTTTAAGAACTTGGCCAAAAGAGCATTTTTATATTACAAAACCCATCAGCAAGGTGACAACAAGCCAAGGCAGCAATAAACATCACTGACATTTTGTTTTTCTCCTTTCAGTCAATATTTTACTCCAACATGTTCAGAGTACAAAGCACGATGGTGCCCATGAAATGTATTTTAAGGGCGGGTAGTGATAATCAGTGACAGATAAATTCATAGACTGAAGCCATGTTAAAACAACCAGTTTACATAAGTTACAGCCAATGCACATATACTCCCAATTAGCATTTACGGTTCATTAGGTATCCAGCCAAAGATTGAACCACACTAGACAGTTTGACCAATAGGAAAGATTGGGGGTGGATTGTTGAGATCTAACACTTGTATTATCCAGTGAATGACAAAAAATAAAATGCCACCCCTCTGTTGACTTTTCTCTGGGTTCTCCAAACATTCCAACGCTCTCCGATTTGCTCCACATGCCCAGTGGGCCCCTCTCCCTCCTCCAACCTCTTCCTCCCGACCTCAAGAACCTTCTCAGCGGATGGTGTATCTGACGTAGGGCACCTCCACATCCTCATCTGTGTCATCATTGCAGCAGAGCTCAAAAACTAGTGCTTTCACATGCTTTCCCAGTTTCTTCTTTGACACCTTAGTCACGATCTCTGTCATGCTATGAAAAACAGAGAAGAAATACACTTAAAGTGCCAGCATAACATCATCTTCCACTGCTTATGCATGACTTTTGCTCAACCTCTGATTAGAAGGTTAGAACATGTGATACGATTAGAACAAAAGACTTACGGCAAGTCCAGCCTTTCTTTGAGTTTGGCTGCAGGCATGAAGAACGAGTACAGCATGGAAACTCCCTGAGATAGCATAGTAATCTCCAATTTGTGTTCATTCTGAGGGCGGAAAAGAGGGGAAGTACACGGATTCCAAAATTTTAATTCCAAAAAGTTTGACCATTTCTATAAACACAATGGCTACGTTCACACAGTCTGTATTTAGGGTTAACAACAGTATTTAATAACAGGTGTGACTCCGTTTACACAACACGGGCTAAACTGATGTCACTCCTAAATTTCTGTTTAGTCCTATAAACTGAAGGGAGACACTTTGGTTAAGAAATGCAGTTGTCACTCCAGTTCACAACAGAACTGTACTCATACCCATAATTAAAACTCTAAAACCAAACTGAACCGCATTTGGCTGCTGTATGACTGCAGTCAATGGGAATCAAACATCACTGGTACCTTGAAATAGTCCAAGAACTGTCGCAGTGTCATTTCCTCTCCGCTGGGCTGAATGCCCTTCACTTCAAAACGGTCCCAAAGCGTCCAATCAATCTCGTAATACTGTAACAGAAGATGCAAATGTTCAAATAATTCAAGGAACACTGCTGCAATAGCTACCATAAAGAATGCTGTCGTTTACCTTGTGCTTAGGTGCTGCTATGGGCTCAGAGAAGGCGAAGAACGGCAGAGCAAGATTCATAAAGCCATTCTTATAGGACTCGAGCTTCTTGTGGTTCTGAATGACCTTCAGCAGCTCTAGACACACCAGACCGACCACGGCAGCTGTCGTCGTGGCAATGGCCGGAATGATTTTTCCAGCAATTAGTTTGCTCTGAAACATGGCGCAAAAAGGTCAAGATCTGCTATGGTAATTGCACATGTAACTTTGACAGTTGAGAAACTATTTTCACTGACTCACCTTGTGTTTGTCTGCAGGAGGAATGTCGTAGTTCTCTGCTCTCAGATTTGAAGCTGCAACGATGAAGTCCATATGGAAATTAGTGTCGTCATCCTGAGGAAGAAAATTTCATAACTAAGGAGTTCTAGAAAGTTCTGCTGATCTGGAAACTGGGTGGGGAGTTAAACGTGGTACCTTCTCAAATTCAATGGGACAGAGCTTGAACTTTGAAGACCCTTCCACAGAAGGCAACAGTGTCTTCAGTTCTTCAAGCCTGGAGTCATCTAAAAATAGACCAAATATTACTATATCAGCAATATGTGAGGGAGGATAAAAACTTGCATGCACTTTATTGCATGCCCTGCATTATTGCTAACAAAAAGGACTAACTCGGCATCTGTTTCATATCAAAATCTCCTCTTACCAACAGACGCATTGGCACTCTGCAGCTCCTGGTCAGACACATGGATTTTGACTCCTGATCTGGGGGTGAACTCAGGCACTTTGATTTCCTGCAGCAGCTTAGCCAGAGCTATGCGGTCAGTGGAGCCTGGCAGGCCATATGTCATAGCATATAAGTTAGCTGCTGCCATAATGTAGTCCATGTGAAGATCCTGTGAGTAAATCACAATAAATTCAATATGAATTTCCATTTCAGCTTGTTCACATTACCTTGTTTTGAATCGGATTCATTTGAGCCTTTCAACGTGTACACTTACATTGTCAGTGCTGAATTCTAATGAATGAGGACATCTTTTAGGACCGGACCAGAATGGCGCCCCAGAACTTGTAAGCTGGGAAGAAAAAGCAAGCCAAGATAAATGCATTAGATTTCACATTAAGTTGCATTAAATGCGCTTAGGTTTTTTTTAAGATACTGGAGCACCACTAACTAAACTTAATGTTCAATAAAGTAGGTGTTTTTGCCCCAGCTTAATATACTAAGATAACGGCAAGTAATGCAATTCACACTGATAAATACAGAGTGATTTACACTGTGTATAAACTGAGCAGCAAAAAAAACTCATTATTTTACCACTCTACACCTCTGAATTTCAGGTTAAGCACACTGAGAGCTACTCTGAAGGACAGTACTGACAGGCCGCACCTGTTCTGGGGGGAAGTTGTGCAATAGCTGTCGGATGTTGTTGTTATATTGACACTGCCAGTGGTTGCGAGCCCAGGTCACGCAGCCTTCCCAGCTGCGTGGGTAGTCTGTCACCAGGCTTTTGTACACAGCCTCCAGCACCTCCAGAGGCTGAGCTCCAGGCAGCTTCAGAGTGCGCTCCATAAACTTCGGGTCTCTGGTGAGGGATGAGAACACTGTGCTGTAATGTAAAACTCACCAATACAAAACAACATTGTTGGGGTTGTTTAAGGTGACGAGAACTTACGTCAGATACTGCACGGCATTTTCAGCAGGCTGTTTGAAAAGCCCCTCAAACTCATCACGAGCCCACTGTAAAAAAGGAGGCACAATAATAACACAGGTCAAAGGTCAGCAGGTTAAACTTAAAGGTGTAAATGATGTTAATTGTGAGCAGTTCTAGACTTAACTACTGAATTAAACACACCCTTATTCAAAACCCCCACCTCCATATATACACACTCCAGGAGATGTAAAACCGTTGGCATTAACATGTTTTCCTGCTTCCTCTCCGATTTCCAAAAATCCCCCCCCCTCCCCCATAATCAAAACTGAAGCTAACAGTGAACTCAGCTTTTGACAGCTAACGTTTTAGTACATAGACAAGGTCACCGTAAAAGCAAAACAGCTTGAACAAACTGACAGGCAGAAAATGAAAGACTGTCAACATGTTTTCATTATACAACAGCTAGAGCTGTCTCAAAGACAGAGGAAATTTATTTCACTGATCTGAATAAGACATTTCTGCATGTCATTCCTCTGGGGACACAACACTTTGTTTTAAGAAGACAGAAGAACAGGGGATATACTGGTTGTTACCTGGAGGGTGTGTTCGATTGCATTGGGGAAGTTCTTGAGTGTGCAAATAGGTATAGACTTCTCTGGAGGATCCTGACTGGAGCTGTATGACTCAGTGATGAAGGGAATGACCACCTGAACATTCCCTTTAGTGCCTAGAGTGCCAGACTCCAGCAATGGCTTACGGTAGTACACACACCTCCTGTCCATATACATACCTGGAAAATAAACAAGTACAAGCAGCCATTTTACCTGTAAAGTGACCTTAGCATTCTGAACATTTGTGTACAACTACATAACCTAAAAAAGTGTGACTACAATAGCTGTAACACTTATGACAACAAGATGACAACCAGGCCAGCCATTTATTTAAAATCCACAGACTGTATGGTTGCAAATAGCAATTATAGATCAAACTGTGTCATCTTGGCCATAGTGTTCTTAAATCTTACTTACGGGCATCTACATTGTCAAGTGCATTTGCCACCCCATGCAGGCTTTCAAAGAAGTCATCATCGTAGATCTTCTCCGTTTCAGGTCCTACGCGGTTCTGATGGCTCGTGACCCGGATCGACGGGTTCATCTGCTTTACAGCTGCGGCGGCCGTCTCGCTCTTCATCTTCTGCTCAAAGAGGAGGAAACACGATCATCAGCAACTCAAGAGCACTCACAATGAGCATCAGACAATGATTCTGCTATTTAAATCCAAACAGCTGTTTACAAGATCAATTCTCTTCAGTCTGATTGAAGATTACTCTGAACTTCGCAATCTAATGAAAACATTTACCAAATCACTTTTTTTAACAAATTGTTTGCATCTACAAAGAGCAACATGTAGTGTTAAGATCAAACTCAAGAAGCTTGTGACTCCAATCAGTGGTCATTTCAGAGAAAGCTACAATTAGGAAACCAAGTATGGAACCCCCAGTTGTTTTAAAACTAATTAACTAATTAATCACCCAGCAATTAATTCACACGTGATATGTAACTACATTAATAACACACCGTGACATCATGAGGCCTGAAGAGGAACTGACGATTGAGGTTTGACTTCTCTATGGTGTCCATGTCTGTCACTATGACTTCCCCATCACCACTGCCGAGGCCCATCATAGCAAAGTTCTTCAGCAGCTCACAGCCAATGGCACCAGCACCAACCTGAACACAGGAAATAAGCTCCTGAACATTTCACATCTGAAGATACTGAAGACAAAACGTGACTGTGAGCTTCCAAACTTTGGCATAAACTGACTGCCAACTGACGAATGTAAATTAAAGCAGTTGTGCTCAATATAACTGTCAGAAAACAAAAAAAACTGGTGCAGTTTAGTAATTAGGATGGTGTGGGGTGTAATTATCTACCATTTAGATAAATGGCCTGCTCTAGTTCCTTACCAGAAAATACCGCTGTTTGGCTAACAGCTCCTGCAGCTTGGACCCAAAGACAGCAATCTGACTGTCATACCGGCAGTTCCTCTGTTTAAAAATGGAGATCAATGAATAAATCACTTTCTGAATCAAACCATAACCATTTTGGCTGTAAAATCAGCTCCACTGAAGTACTCAACATATGGCTGAATCTATTAAGGTGAAAGTAGGCGATCAGAACTCACAGGTGCGCACTCTTCCTCTGTGGGAACAACTCCATCAGCCTCAGGTAAACACTCCAAGGCATCAAAATACAACCACTGCCTGATGGGCATAAACTTCCCAGTGCAAGCCTGTGCAAATGACAAGAGAGAAGCACCATGAACGTGTACCACAAAAACAACTAATTAAAGGTAAGGTGAATGTAATAATGGGAGACTGCATTACCTTCATCACCTCCTGAGCAGCAAGCCCACCAATGAAGGCATTGACAGGTGCTAAGTCCCCGGCAGCCACACAGGACAGTTTTTTGATGAGTGCCTGGTCCAGCTGCTCCTGTTTGGCAGATTCGGTCTGTGCAGCGTTCACCTCTTCAGCCAGAGTCACAAGCTCCTCTGCATCTGACTGCAGCACAGAGGAAGAGATATTACTGCTGAGTCACTCAGTCTGAGGTCCACAGCTAAGCTTTCCAATGCAATGCAATTCAACATCAAATCATTCTCTCAGTATCAAATGTCAGGCCGTCACATTTCCAATGAGTTCCGCCTGTAATTGTCTAGTTTTTTTGGCAGGTTTTTTTTTTAAACAAACATTCTCAAAATCACAAGCTCCAATCTGATTGGCTGCCTTTACACTACTTCCAGGTGACAAGTCAAGTTTTGTTAAATGGTTGTGTTAAGTCATGCTTGTATGTGCATCACAAACCAATCACAGCTCACTGCTGCATTATAGTCAGAAGACCCCTTGTCTAAGCAGGTAGCTCCAAAGTGGACCAGATTTGATGCCCCTGGCTACATGAGGCTAACAATTGTCCAATGCCTCGCATCCTTTATGCAACTGCTATTTTTGGTTTAGTGCAGGAATACTTTCTGCTGTGTAGGCAGCCCACCTGATTCCAGGGCTTTGGTGGATGTCCATGCTTCTTCTCAAATGCATGCAATGCCTGAAAGGCCACATGTAGTTGACCTGGCCGATCATATTTGGCAAAATCTGTCATCACGAACTCCGGTTCAGTTATAGAGGAGGGCAGAGATTTCTGGGAGATGAAAGGTGTGCAGATTTAATTAACTGATAATTTACTTTATATCATTTTCACAACATCCGTTTCAGCAAGGTCAACCACTTACAAAGCTGATCTTCTTGGGCATCTTGACTTGAGTGACAATACCACCTCTCACATAGTCCGAGAAGGAGCTGGTGTCGCAGATGCTGAAGGTGTAAGGACCTGATGACAGAGGACAATTACGGTCACAAACAGCAGCTTTTAAAACTTAAAATACCAACATCACATTTGAATCAACTTTTAAATGGCATACTTACGGCATTAGTTACTGCATTACAAATAAAAAAAATCTAAACGTCTAAGCCTACTGCTATATTTTGAATTAGTCCAATATAATGATCAATTGAAAATTTAATGCAACTTCTAATGTTAACTTCTTAGTATTTGGCAGTTCCTCCTTCTGCTATTCAAGTTACACATTTTTATCATTATGCATGTTCCCTGGGAATCGAACCCACAACCTTTGGGCTGCTAACAAAAAGCTTTACCAATTAAACTACAGGAACACTTTAATATCAGCATGCACTCCAGCTGACATGAACTCTACAAGTTGTGCAAAATCCATGTTACCACAGCATGACTGGAGAGTGTTCCAAAGAGCTTTAATGCAATACAGACATTTGGACTCCAGTGTGTATTCGCCAACTTAACTTTTCACTCCGAATTTCATCTATTTTATTGATGATTTTTGTCCTTCTGGGGTTAGGAAAGTGAATGTGCTCAGTAGCTAAACTGAATGACTGCTGGCTGTCCTACATAGATCAAAGAATAAATTTTAAAATGAGTAGGCCTGCATAAACTGTAGCAAATACTGGCAAGCAGCCAAATAAATAGTCAAAAAGTTCCAGACGTCTGGAGCTGCTGAACATTTGCCAAGACGATGACGCACAATGAGAGAGATGAGGGAGGCAAAGAAATATCCAAGCAACAATGTGCAAGTATTGCATTATTGCAAAGACTTGAAACAGTGACAAAATTGAACTGACAAAAAGAAACTTGGCCTTAAGAGTTTCAACAAGAGGAATGACCCCAAACCTCAATATACACACATGTACATTGTTCTGCTATGGCCATCTCAACCTCCAAGCTTATTGTAGTATAAAAAGAAGAGGTCAGCGCACACATGGAGGGGCTCAAAAGACCGTTCCAACCACAATTTACAAAGGAAGCTCAGGACCAATATTATTTTTGGTCAACTACATCCCAGGTCAGTAATTTTTCATTCATCTGTGTTATGTATATGTGGTTAGATTAACTCACCCAGTGTCTTGATCTCTATTGGATCACAGCCGTTGAGCTCCATCATGCCCTGCACTTCTGTGAAGGTTACATAGTCTCCACTCTCGAACCCATGCCGAGCTTCATCCAAACACGTAACCACACCAGCACTGTCCTACACGAAACCACAGCAAAAGGTTTTGATGACCAGGTGTTTCAGACTATACATCCAGGCTCAACAACAGAGCCAAGTTATGATGCCAAATAAAGTTGAAGTCAGCTCAGTTTCTGGGCTTATTGAAGTTGATGATTCTTACCTTTGTGATCATTGAGATCATTGCGCTCAGTGGCTGCTCTCCGTTAGGGTCGAGCACAATCATTTCATCTCCAAAATCACAGAACAGTTGCCTATTAAAAAACACAAGTGAAAATCATGTTTATAAATATCAAACAACAGGGATTAAATTACACCATTTAACCATTGAGCTACGCAACTCATGGCTGATTACTTTAATGACCTTTTTTAACATATCTAATTATTGCTGCTGGTAGGACAAAGGTACCAAAAAGGCTTAGAAACATTTAAATTGTGGTTCCTGTGTTAAAGAGGTTTTTAAATGAGATATATTTGAGTTTTTCTTACCCAAAGAGCCCGCGTGTGTCTGCCACAATCAACTTGATGCCGTTGCTGTGGCAGAACTCCCCGATGCGTGTCTGCTCATCGAGACTACAGCTGGTGAGCACAACAACCTGGCCAATCACACATACCAATTATTTTAAAATTAGTTAATTGCTGCTAAGTTATTTACGGATGTGAGAAAGTATAATTTAGACCACATGTATAAACTGTTTGGTCAAGAGGGACCATCACTGTACCTGAAACTGGGTCAGGTATTCATTGGTGAGGGTGCCAGTGTAGGCAGTTACAGGCACATAACTGTTCAGTTCTGCCAGTCGACCCTGGCTGACCTCTGCACGGTTCTTCCCAAGATCCTCCTCACGCAAGTAAAACTACAACAAATACAAACACCACCCGAGTTACATTTTGCACTGGATACTGTAACTGGTCACATTTTTATGTAATCATAGCTGCCTCAAGATTACATTTTAAACTTAAATTTCAGTCGCCTTTCAGTCCTCTGAGCATTGTCTAATTTTCTTAATGCAATTGTGCCAACAAGTGTAAACAGTTGTATTACTTTGTTTTAGTAAAAAATCAAAGCTGGTGACTTTAGCAAACTTGCAAAGCTTTGCAACCATGCATTCATGGTCCAATGATTCATGACCAACCACTGACCTGTGATGAAAGGTCCTTCCACTCGGCCACGGCCTGGTCGTGCAGTACCACACTCTTTACTCCGCCCAGAATGACATTCTTTGCTATCTCTACACCCAAACCTCCCAGCCCTGAGATCAGGACAGTGGAGTTCTGCATGCGTTTCATAGCCTCATGGCCCAGTACGTACCTAAGAGACAACCACTAAAATTAGAAACTGCTCACATGATCCTGCCTCTTTCATTTACTCAAAAATAATAATAAATCAAAATGTAATGTTGAAACTCACAGCTGTCGGGAATAAAGGCCCTCGTCGATCTCAGCATCGTTTCCATTCTTAGCCATGCCCTACAGACACCAAAACAACAGTTAATGCACTGCATATAAAGAGAAGTACATAACAGAAACAGTCTTTCAACAATTTACTACTGAAGGATGAAAATTGTCACGCTTTGCTTAGAATTTGCATTTTTATTAACCAGCTGCTCAAGGTAATGGCTGCTTTCCTTAATTTCAGTCCAAATTTTTGTTTTGTAGTACTAGTATGTTTACGCATAACTAAATGAAGCATACTCCTTCAGATCGAAAGCTCATTCAGGTAACCCTAAGATTTTGACTGGTAGCATAAGGGTGCGTGTGTGTGAATTGATTTAAATGAACGTACGTTGGTTGGTGTGTGGGACAGTTCTGTTCTGACAGAGTTGGAGGAGGAGCAGTGGGATCCCGTCTTCGTCTCTGATCCTGACACGCGACGCTTCTTGGACAGCGGCGAGCTGGAC
The DNA here is from genome assembly GCA_036877575.1 of Botia almorhae. Taxonomy (NCBI): domain Eukaryota; kingdom Metazoa; phylum Chordata; class Actinopteri; order Cypriniformes; family Botiidae; genus Botia; species Botia almorhae. Next base: position 124,261 of record JAZGTJ010000249.1, read on the forward strand.
ATCTAATAAGAAAAACAGAAAACTCAACCTCTGTGTTTAACAGATGAACAGAAAGGATTTGGAATGTTTGATTATTGTATACAAACCCTGCAGATCACATGAAATCTACAGACAAAACACAAAACTGAAGAGATGAATTGATGGATTTTCTGGATGCTACAATTCAATAAACATCTAAGTAGTGGATTTACTGCCTTTTCAGGCAATTTTCTGCAGGACTTGGCAAAAGCTCTTGTGCCGCACAAATGGAAACCAGTGTAGCAAATAAGCTGTAATAGCAACATCCAGGTGGTTCAAATAAATTATTTAACCTGCACACACCTGGATAAAAATAGCTCAAGAAACTGCTTATATAACAGCTAAAAAATGGTGTTGTTAAAGGGGAGGCGTTTCAGAAATATTTTTTCTTGATATTTACACAATATGAAAAAGCACAAACATTCCAGTAATGTAATTTTTAAATTACAGCACTGAAACTGAACTGGGCTGCTGAATTTTTGTCCTTATACAATATTATATATTATTAATTATTTCAGCACTGGACAGTTCCTTTAAATTTAAGAATATAAAGTCAATTGTAGTATTCCAGTAATGCAGTGAGGTCAATCTCATTCAAAGTGGTAAAACATGTGGGTCTGTCAAACCAAGCTAAATATTGTTACGAAACTACTCGCATCACAGAGAAACCATTTTTAGATAGCCTTTTAATTTACAGGGCTTACTGACAACCATAAGCTAACAGAAAATATTATTCTTGTAAAAGCACCATGCAGCCTTTTGAATACTTCTAGGTTTAGAAAGGCCTATTTGGTGTCAATCTCACATTATTTCTTTTTCACTGTGGATTTAAATGGGGTGGTTTGCCTTTACACCTCACAGAGAAAGCCAGATTCCTGCCGCAAGATGAAGCACTTGGTCTATATATAGCACACGGACAGAAGCTTTGTGTTTATTGTGGAAAGCTCGTGCATCCACTAGCTCGCCCATTCTACCTTAAAACGCTGATTCATTAAAACACAACTGCAGTGTGGGTGATACATCACGTGATCTGCCCACAAACACTATTATGCTTGTCATCCATATTGTTATGATTTGAGATAATATTTATAAGGCATGGCGCGTCTAAGTTGTTACACGTTGTTTTTATTTACAACATTTACCAAACGCACTAAATGAATGAATGGGCGGGACACAAAGGGAAGCGCTATGGTTTAGTTTACAAACGTGAAACGAAACTGAGTTCACGATTGTACGTGAAACTGACTGTAGATTCTAGAAATACTACAATTCAACAGCTGCCCTGAAGCGGAAATGCCGCATACCGATGCAATCGTTTAAATCACTTGTGCAGTTAAATCATGGATCTGGACACCTGCCATTTGTTACGCCGGATCAGCGTTCAGATACAACATTAGTTTACCTATGAAATGGTGAAATGAACTTAAATCTGACGTAATTGACTTTCCATGATTTCTTGAGGCTTTCATGACTACTGCTCTGTATTTTAATGTACATTTCTGACGCCTATATTAAAGGGGGAAAAATGAAATTGATATATTCTATCATATATTATCATATATAAGTATTAATAAACATAACTGTTCGCAAAAGAAATTTCAATGACTTTAAGGTTATTTTCCAAGACTGTTCCATACCTGGAATACAACTCTTTTTACATTTGATTGTATCCTGTACATAACTACGTATGTGACGAATAAAAAAAAATCTTGACTCCTAAACCACTTTCCGGGTTTCCTGTGAATTTCTAGTAAATACTGACGTGCCCACCATGCGAAACCGAAAGAACAAATCCGTGCGTGACATAAGCATAAATAAAACAATCTACAAGACAATTACCCCTGCTCCCTTTATTTCATGTATTCATTTTAATTTACGATGGGAAACATCATCTGCGGGATGTCAAAGCATTAAACACTACCATTAATTAAACGTCAAAATGACAGCAGGACTTCTATCGCTAATCCCCTTAAGGTTGTATTGGCACTACCAGCTAGCCTGCTGTACGCTTTATAATAGTTAAAGCATGCAGTTTACAGAGCTTGGTCTGAGGCCTAGCTAACTACAGTCACAAGTTCACAAGCTAATCATTGAATGAAAGAACTTAACAATTATTACAAACGCGACGACCTAATGCATGCCTGTGATACGATATACAATTACATTGAGTCCAGGAGGGTATTGTCGGAAAAACATTAAAGTAGGCGGCTGCTTACAGTGAGTTAGCATGCTGTATGCAGTGATCTGGTTCTTACCAATAATCCTTCTCAGTCCACGCTCAGTTTCGGCAAACCGCTCCTCGTGTGAAACTAATCTAAATGGTGCGGAGTGCAGGCTGATTGAAATGAGGAAAACGACAACAGCACGAACAGCGCTGGGCGAGATGCTGCGAGAAAGTTCCCTTCACTATCCTGCCGAGTCACTGTCGTCCAGTCTGCGCCCTGCCTGTATCGCGTTTCTGGTTTAGTTTCAGCAAACGGAACAAAACCAAAATGGCAGCTGCGGCACAGGGGCGGAGCCGCTCGGATAAAAAGGAACAGGAAAAGGTGGACTCGCAGAGAGTGCTGCAATCCTATTCTGTCGCTCATTGGCTGTCCCACCAATGATGGCAGGCAAACCCCGCACTAACTATGCCGGGACATTAGGGTTCTGTACTTGGTAGTTCAATGTGTTCAACAGAAGCACGTAATCTATTGTCTAAGGATATGGAAAGAGCACCGATAGAGCCCATGGGGATACACAGAACAACGTTCAATATACTGCCAACAGTTATATAAAAACCGATTAAAATTCATAACCCTGTATTTAGTCCCAAGAAACTCGTTTTTGGAATTTAATACAATAGAATTTGCTCATGAATTTGTCTCACCAACTTCAGCCTTTGTCACTTCATACCCTTGTAAAAAGAATGAACTAAGTTTTAAACCATTTAAATTTATATTTATTTCAGGGTTACAATAAAACCTACATTCAAAATCGGTTTTGAGATAAAACAGTTTATGGATGGTCTTAGGACATTTATTTTTTAGTCATGTCGGATTTGCAGCATTTTTTGTCTAGTCGTTTAATGGCACGCAAAGCCTTTTACCACCATGAAGATATGCAGTAAGTATAATATTTATAAGTAGCTGACTGAGGATCTGGGAACTGCTTATTTGGTAAACAGAGGTTAAAAAGACATCCAATGAACAAAACCAGCAAGCAGATATTGCACTTAAGCACTGGTCAGAATGTTAAAGCGAGTCTGATTGTTACCATTACTTGTTGACAGCTGACTCTGTAAAGTAGGTCACATTTATTTACTAATGAGCATAGGTACATGACATAAGCCATGTGGGCAAACCAATTCACCCATGTTATTGGTGATGGCTAGGAAGTTGTATAAAGTTTTGAACCATGGAACGATTCAAGGTAGACCACGTAATGTAAAACATCCTATTCAAAGGTTAAAAAACACAAGTACCACCTACATGTAATGATGCTTTTATAACTTATGAATAGTTTCTTTTATTTAAGAGTGTAACATCTCGCCTGTTGCAAAGCACTGCACCAATAAACCCCTAAAACAGCTTTGTTTTCCAAGGTAATGACTGCTAAAATTAGAGGTTAGTCATTGGCCTGCTTGTAATAAATGAGAAGAATAACCGTTGGGGGATGGGATGATACATTGTGACAAAGGCCCAAGTGAGCCCCTTATTCCTGCCTGTGACGCTTTAAAGAGGCAAACGTACGAGCCCGTACCATACCTGCGTCACCTTTTCAGCAGGTACAAATAATGTAAACCCACAACGCATCTTCCGCCTAGGCACCTACACTTGAGAGTAGAAATCCCTCAGTCTGTGACAGCGCCTCGCTGTAAAACACCATCTTACGATGACACTATCATATTGCGTGTTTACTAAAAAGAGCATCGGGGGATTTCATAAATCTTCAGTTAACCGTTTAGTAAACTGTTTTACGTAACAAACTAACAACGCATCAGGCTACGTAAATTTGAGGTTTATTGATCACTGATCTAGCCAGAGAAACAACGCAGTGACTGAGTACCCTATATTCAAGCAAGTTCTATTTAATATTTGGTCTATTTTTAAAGTGAAAATATTTAATTTAATTCAATTAACTACGTAGACTCTTTCTACGTAGTTTGACAATTGGCCACCTGCATACCTACTAAGTGTCAGATTATCTGGCTATCAAAGGAGGCAACATGCCGCAGACGTTTCGCTAAACTCCACGGATAACATTAGCCTCTAGAAACGAAGCTTGTTAGCTTAGCACACTTTCACTCCAGTGCATAAAGGAATCCTGAAAAATAACCTAAACCACTTGACGCGAGGACTCACCAACTTCTTAGGCAAAGACAAGCATTTCTTTGAACACTGGCTAGTAATGCATTGCACGCATGGTGCGCATTGTTTTGCACATGCTGTTAGCTGGCCCGAAAGTAGCCGGTATAGATTTATAGCCAAATTGTTGCGTCTGGCTAGCTGAATCTAGCGGTGAAACTCGGTGGTTGCTAGCTGCAACAGTATTCTTATGGGCACGTTAGCTGTTTAGCATTAGCTAGGCACATAAGTATGCAGAACTCACCACATCTGATATTACTTGGCCTCTCCACGGAACTGAATATAGATATAACTCCCAGGCTAAAGATAAATAACAAAATATCAAATCAAACCGTTTCTGTAACTTTGTCCCTGGAAGTGGCGGGATCTCCGTGACTTTCCAGTGTGAGGGGAGGCTGGACGTCTGCCTAACCGGCTATTCCCTGTACCGTTAACAGTACTCAGTTCAGCAAGTGTTCAATAGCAGTGTTCATGAGCGTAGAACCAACATGTGCAAAGTTTGAGTTAAGAATGTTCTATCATTCAACATACGTGGATGCAACACAAACATGTTTTGATCTTCGACGATCAGATATAATTCCTGAACAGATAGTCATAATTTAGAGGTTTCAAATGATTATTTAAACAATGTTTATTATGTAATTGCTAAAAATATTTATATAGATTTTGGAAGAGCACAATGACGTGTTTTTAATCCCCCCATGCAGTAACACAATAGACTTGCCCAAAGCGTGGGTTGCGCTAAGCATTATGGGAAAAGTAGTTTAAAGCGTTGGACTGCGCGTTAAAAAGTAACCTACATACAACACTAGGCTTTTAATCTGTACAGCAATAAATATTCTCTTGAGCACACGCTTGAAGTTTAACTAAATCATACGTAAAATCTGCTTAATGCATTTTTAAAACATTCGACGCTTACGGACGTTAAATAAATAGCAAGTGTCTGTGTTAGCCTTTGGACAGTGTCTTGAGCAAATCTAGCATAAACCATTGAGGGACATTTTTTTTGTTTAAAGTTTAAGCGGTTTATTTTGCAGTTGTCATATTTTATATACCCAGAGCTCAGAAGTCATCATTGCAAAACAACAGTCTACAAAACAAGATGGTTTGATTTGGATTTTATTGAAAGTGTAGCATATAGAGTGCAAAAAATAGCAAAAAATCACCAAAACTATATTATATTTGGAAAAGAGGAAGCCACAAGTTACAATTCACAGACATTTGCGAGGACTTTACATATAGATATTAGATATTTAGGATATATTAGCAAATTATTATACAATGTTTTTCATAAAGATATTACGTATCATAATTTGAGAAAAGAGTGTAAAAGAATGAAAATTAAACAAACACTGATGGACACACATAAAACACACAAAATAAATAAATATAAACAGAGAATAAAGTTCATTTTTCTTGCAGTCTTAGCATACTATTTTCAATTGATGAAAGATCTGTACAACTTGAAAATAAACCATAAGAAAGATGAAATTGCCTTTGAAGTACACACATGCGCTGCTTCAATCTTACTATCTTAGAGCAAAAATCCAAGATGGATGAAGTAACAAAATAAAAATATCCTCCAAAGTTAATACTTGGTGGAGAGTTAATGCACGTTGTTCTCCCAAAACAGGGCATGGTGCCAACCTAATTTAGGAGGACGAGTTTAATTACACGTGAACTTTTTTAAGTTAAATTGATCTTGCATTCAAATAGCTTCCATTCTCAACAGAACATTACAATTATGAAATTATGATTGCTATGATTTGATAGTGTTGTGTTATTTACAACCATTTAATGTGATCATAAGTGTGGGATATCTCAGTTTAGTACAATAATATAAAATACTGTTCCCTTTTATTTTTTTTGCTTAAAACCTTAAAGCCACTTTTCCTTTAAAACATAAAAAACTTCTTACCAGTCAGACAAAAGTAGTAACAAGGGACCTACTAATATTTCAGATGGAACCCCAGAACATCATTGTATAGCCCCCAAAGGTATTCTCTATTTTCAGATCCAAAAGATTTTAGTGTTTGAATTGGTTGACCTACTTTAATCTCAAGCCTAACATTCTCCTAACTTATTTACAACCCTTTTCCTGACACACTTCCTCTTGGTGATTGGCCAGGCCGCATTGTATTCCTCTGGTTATCACTGTTACCCTTATCAGCAGCTGGATGGCTGTGACCCTGGACGTGACTGGGTGGGGAGGGTGGTGGGTAAGCAGGAGGAGGGATGGTTAGATGTGGTAGAGAAGGCATCTCTGGGCGTGGTGTGGTAGGTAGGGGTGGAGGGGTCGAGTGATGATGTGATCGAGGTCGTGGTGAGGGTGAAGAACTGGCACTCTTCGCTCTTGGCAAGGTCTCGGAATGGTCGCTGATCTGCTCTAGCAATGAAGGCATGTCTCCCTCAATCTTCTCTAGCACAGCAGCCATTTGCTTTTCAATTTGTTCAATTACACTGTCCATTTGCCACTTTCCATCAGCACTGGCTCCACCCCCTGATTCAAAACCACTGTACACACCCCCACCACTAACAGAATAGGTTGGACATATATAGGTTGGGCTCCCATACCCAGATGCACCATGGACCATCTCTTGCACATCCTGCACAAATACTTTTTTATCACGACCAAGACTTGAAGTTCCCAATCCCCCATATGCACACTGGATATTTTTCACTGACTGGCTACCCTTGTCTGTTTTTCCTTTTTTCAGCTCTATACTCTTGGTGTTAACCTCTCCAGTAGCCCCTATTTCTACTGGCTTCTCTGCTACTGCTTCTGGAAGCTGTGTTTGACACCAGCTTGGGGTTAAATCCTGTACTGTGTCTATCTTATTCTCTTTTTTAAGAGGTTGTTCCTTTTCAGAAGATAAGGTACCAGTTTTGGCATCAGAACATAAGCCATGATCCATTGAAAGATTGGCAGCCATCTTTCGTCGGTTTGGAGTATCAGGAAAAGATGACCATTTCTTCTCAACATTGCCAGCAGCTTTGGGCTCTGGCTCTAAGGAAACCTGGTTCTCTTTGCTCTGCGAGTTTTTGGTGGGCTTACTAGGTGCTGGTTTCTGGCTTATGTCCACTGATGGTTTCTTCTGGCCTGCAGCGGGTTTATTTTCCCAACTTCCTTCTGCTGTGTCTTTCTTTATTTCTTTCTTGATTTGCTCCTCTACTTGCTTTACGGAGCTGTTTGATTTAGCGAGGGTCTTTGCGATTTCTGAAGGAGAAACTCTCATTACCCCTTTCTTCTCCTCCCCTGCTTTTGTGTTTCCTGCTTTCTCCTCCTCTTGATTTTCCATGGGTCTGCTTTCAACGGTCACCTCATGGGACACATTCACAGTAGAAACTCCACCTGAGTCTGTTTGAGTTCCCTTCCCATCCAATCCATCTGCTCTGACCCCTTCACCGTGGCTTTCTACTGCTCCATCATTCGATCCTATTTCAGAGGCTCTGAGACGCTGCATGAACGTAGTGACACGAATTGCTTTCTGTAAGTAAAATAAAGAAACACCAAACACTTAGTACTCAATGAATTATTAAGTAACACCAGGTCTTCTTTGCTATAAAGGTCAAATGCATTGTTTACAGTTTAAACATTTTCACTCTTAAGCTATAATATGGGATGTGCATATTAGAGATGAGCATGTAGATCATATTGTCCACTCAAGTTCTATTGGACAGATATCTTGGATGGGTTGTTCCTGTAGCTTAACCGGTACAGCATGGCACTAGCATGATTCAGATCATTGGTTTTCAACCCTGCTCTTGTAATATTCCCAACAGTGCACATTTTTGATGTCTCTTTTATCAGACACACCCATCTGAGGTCTTGTTTGATTAGAGAGACATCTAAAATGTGAAGTGCTGGGGGTACTCCCGGACCAGGGTTGGGAACCATTGACTTAGATTCCCAGGGAACACACACACATATATCTATTCTTTGAATGCACTGTAAGAACAGACGCATGTGGCAAACGCATACATGTCAATGTAATGTTTTTGTCTGCTACATCACATGTCATTCAGCGCAGAGTGGTGTGACAGTTGTGTTTATAGGACAGCATGTCAAGGTCAAAACTTTTAATAACATATTTCAGGTCCCTGCATGTAGCTGTTTTTGAATTAAAATACACAAGCATGAGGTACAGCACAATCAAAACGGCGTCTATTGTACCTAGAGGTTTAATCGTAGTATCTTGACCCTGTAACCATCATGACATTAAAAATGAGAGCACGGTTTCACACACAAACACAGGGACGACTCTTCATACACATACACGTGACACTACAATGAATCATCAGTCTGGATATTCATCTGTGTGGATGAAGGACTAACTGGAACTCGAGCTAAAATATTGAGGACACTGTGAGTAGAAGCCAGACGGCGTATGACTGAATGCACATGGGACCAGCTGGGCAGTGATAAATTTGTTAGTTACTGGTGCGCAGATACAGGGAGGCTTAAGTACAGGGAGAGTCTTTCCAACAATCAGGCTTGAACTACATATTTCCCATGTGTTGTTTGAAGAAACAGGCCAGGCCGCGAGACGCTGAAGCCATGTATTGTCATGTACAAGGAATGGTGCTGCAGGAAATATGAGTGTCCAAGTTCAAGATTGTTACACATGAAAAGAATCTCTGCCTCTGGGCTGTCCCGCAAATAACAGTACCTTCAACTCCTGGGTATTACATGCAAGGAAAAAGCAAACATGAATATAATAATGATCAGAACTTTTATTGTGAAATTTTACAATAGCTTTATTGGCAACACCATCTTTATCGTTTCGTATCCAGTGTCCTACAACTAATTGTGCTGTTTGCAAGAAAATTGAGTAATGCAATTATTAAAGGCACATGACAAGCTGCGAATGACTGGCGTGTGATAGCAGATTTCTCTTACCCTCCACTTGGCCTTTGCAAAGTTTTTCTCGAATTGAGCACAGACGCCCTCCTTCAGATTCTTTTCTGAAGCACCATTTCCTGCGATCCTGTTAAAAATAGAATAAAAAGAAAATTTAAATTGAGCTTTTGGCTCTGTAAGAAAGTTGCTGTGTTTGAGTCTGCAGCATGTATGTTACGTGATCAAAACTATGTGGACAGCCCCTTCTAATTAATGGGTTTGGCTAGACCCATAAATTCCAATGAGAGACAAATGTGTGTGTAACTGTGTGTTTCAAACTCTGCAGGAAAAATTTGGTGAATGCCTTTATCTGCTCCAGAAAAAGTGAATCTGGTGTGGCAGAACTGCACTGGACTGCACAAAACTCAGATTTAAATCTCTTCAACATCTTTTGGAATGAATTGGAACACAAAATTGACACTATGTCCCAACATCACTGCCTAAACTCACTGATTCCTTTGTGCCTGAACGGAAGTGAATTCCCACAGCCATATTACAACATCTAGCGGAAAACCTTTCCAGAAGAGTGAAAGCTTGACAGATAAACTCAATAATTCCAATGGTTTTGAAATTCAGTGCTTAACAAGCACATATGGGAGTTCTTTCTGGGTGTTCACATAATTTTGGCTATGTAGTGAATTCGTGGCCTTACCATTCATGCAAAAGCGCATCTTGTGCAGTAATTCTCAGCATCGGGTCCACCTCCATCAGTCTGCACACCAGCTCCTTTGCTGTAAGACAAGAAAGAGAGAAAAGAGATGTTCAAAGCACCAGCAATGATCTTACAGAGCTATTTAAATTATTCAGATAGTTATGATGAGGAACTTCTCAGATCCTGATCTTAGTACCAGCAGGTGAGATGTCATCCCAATATGGTGAATCAAACTCAAATTCTCCAGCAACGATACGACAGAAGATGATCCTGTTGTGCATGTCAGTGTTTTCCTCCTCAGTTTCATCATAAAATGGGGGGTTTCCAGACAACCTAAAATTTAATCATTTGTCATTTGTATTGTGTCCTGCTGTTTTGCATTACATGTCCTTAAGGGATCATTAAGTATGTATTTATATGTAATCAAGAGATGCTGCAGAATTACTGGAATTTGCACAAAGCAAATGAAAGGAACTGTTCATAGAAAAATGAAAATTATCCTGTAATTTACTCACTCTGAAGCCATCCTGTTGTATCCAGTTGTATATGACTTTCTTCATTTAACTAAACACAATCAGAGTTTTATTAAATAATGTCCTGGAACTTCACAGCTTTATAATAGCAGTGAATAGTGCCAGAGATTTTGAAGGCCCCAAAAGTGCATCCATCCATCGTTAAAATAATCCGCCATGGAATAATAGACTCCAATATGTTAATAAATGTCTTCTGCAGTAAATTATTTTTTGTGAATGAAAACAATTAAAAGTTTTGAGCAGATTTAATGATTGATAATGTCACATTTGAATGTAAACACTCAACATGTCAGCACAGCTGCTCCATTTTAATAACTTTGTATCTCATTGGTTCTTGTGTGTCGTGTAATGAAACATGCATAGGACATCTAGTCAAGCGACATGCGAGAACCAATGTGATTCAAAGTTACTGATGTGCCGCCATGCTCTGATCTGTTTGTTTACATGGATATGTGACATATTTATCGCTTAATAAGCTCAAAATATTAATCATTTTTATTGCTTTGCTTCAGAAGACATTTATTAAACCCTTAGAGTCATATGGATGGATACTTTTATGATGGATGGATGCATGTTTTGAAGCTTAAAAATCTCAGGCACTATTTATTGCCCTTATAAATCTGGGAAGAGGCAGGATATTATTTAATATCACTCTGATTGTGTCATGTACACTTAGGATGGCTTCAGGTTGAGTAAATTATAAGATATTTTTCATTTTTGGATTCCTGGATTTTTGGAACTATTCCTTTAATGTGTTAATTAAAAAAATTAAATATTTCCAAAAACAATGTTTTAAGGGGCCAAAATTGTAGCAGAAATAAAGAATAGGTGACAAGCTAATTTAATGTTAGAACAGTGTATCCAGCATCAACTTACAGTATGTACATAATGACCCCCACAGCCCAACAATCAACTGGTCTTCCATACCGATGCCGAGCCACAACTTCAGGTGCTGTAAAGAATGATAAAAACTGATGTATACAAATACAAACATCAGGTTTACTGTTCAAACATAAAGATCACTTGATAGATATTGAATAAATATTAGTTACCCAGGTACTCCGGTGTTCCGCATGGCTCAGTGATCGTGCCGTTCTCAAACCTGGACAAGTAAAAATCCCGCAGCACAACTTTGTTGTGGTTACTCTCTCTATAATACATTAGATTCTCCAGCTGAAATGACATAAAGACAAAGTAAAAAATTAATGGTTATGAAAAAAAATCTATACTTTCATATACAAGTTATATGAAGAGCAATGACAGGGCATTAAGCCAAGGTATATTGAATCAAAGATTCCAGTGCCCCATAAAACATTAATTTTACTCTTTTAGATGTGCAGTAGAGAGCAGACAGAACACACCTTTCATCTGCTCTCATTGTGAAAAATGAGTTATACTATAACAATAACGATCCCTAAAAACTCACTGCCAACCATGTATAATAATTAAGCCTTGTTTGTGACATTTCAAAGTTAGAAACCACCCCGCTGTAGCTCAGAGACAATTATTCCCAACTATTTTTGTATTATGAACCCTCACAGCCCCATCTGTAATGCTCAAGTACCCATTGACCCTAACCTAAACTAAAATGTATTTAATTAAACTAAAATATATTAAAAAAATATAACACTGCATTTGTATCCAAAGGAACTGAATGTGTTAACTTCAAAAAGCAACTCAAGTTTTGATTAATTGTGATTAATATTTAAACCTTTTGACTGCTGTAATATTTTCAATCTTTTCAAGTACCCCTTGAATTTGCTTGAGCACCCCCTGTGGCAAACAAACCCCTTCTTGAAAATCAATGCTCTACGATATTAGTTAGCTACAGTTTTTTAGAGCATCATAGAAACAACATGCATTACTGACAAGAGCTTTGAGCAAATTGAAAAAGGTTCTTACAACACTAATAACACTGAGGCTCTGAATAAACCAGGTCTCATAATTCATCTGCTCTCATGAGACAACCTCACCAGCTTTGTGGATATTTAACAGGATGCATACATATTTGTAGAGAATGCCTGATACTAATAACCTTCACAGTCTTTTGTGTGGTTCAGACGCAATATACTACAGGAACAATTGCTCTATATACACTAGAGGGCACTACAAACACATGTTGTCATGTTGTCTCATGACAAACAGCCTTATAACAGTAATGACTTTAGTATGAAGCATTAGAACCACAGGAGAACGCAGTACTGTTTATTTCTTTCATATTTGTTTTGCACATTAAGAACACCCACAGGGAGAATCTGTAATATTACAATCATACAGTGCTATGAGTGAAATAGCACTAGGCGTTTGATTAATAAAACTAATTAGCATTTAATAGTCTGCAGATCAACACACACACACAAAACATCCCTAGTTCACACATGAACATTAACATGTATAAATGGACGACTTATAAAATTAAACTAGAAACTATTGCAAATGCACCGCAAATGTATTGCCAATGTTTTCTATTTAATTTATAGCCCCGTTGCATTTCAGTTAATGAATTATACTTTTTTAATATATAAATAATATCTGCAATATATCTATACAGAAGCCTATAAGTAACTGCAATACAAAGTAACCCACCTTCAGGTTCCTGTGGACTATGTTGAGAGAGTGAAGATAAGCTACAGCTTCTAAAACCTGTCGGATTACATTGGCTGCATCTCTCTCTGTGTAGTTCCCCTGGTCTAAGATCCAATCAAACACATCTCCACCTGTGGCCCTGTCACAAAACATACAGTCAAATAATAATAATACAACCAAATCAATCATGTAAAATAAAAGCCTTTCCAAAATATGTTTAAATACATCAGTCACAAAATGTTCATGTTCTTATAATGCAGGAAATATCACATTGCCATCACACCAGAGAAACAACTGACAGAACTGTGATGATGTTTTTGAACTGTCAAAAATTCTGTTCTCAAAAAACCCCAAAGATTAAAATATTAAATCTCTACACCTGACTTTTTAGGTCTTTAAGAATTCATACAAATAAATGCCTCTCTCTCTATTCACTTGATTTAACTAATCTCATTAGTGGAGCTCCTCAAGACCTGAAATGGGTGTGCAGATAAAGGAGACATATGGAAGGTGTACTGTTGGGGGTCCTCTAGAAACAGGGTTGGGAATCATTAAAAATAACATTGTTCTACAGAATGTAAATGAACAATAAATGTGTTATTTATTGAACAAAAGGGTTTAATCTCCCAAAAACTGAAAATTTGACTTGTGCAGAAGTATGTGAAGCCTTTTATTTAGTAGCCTGTGGCACCTCCTTTTGCAGCCATTACTTCAACCAAACGTTCTGTAACCACTGATCAGTCTCTCACATCTGTCTTTGGGGATTTTTGCCCACTCCTCCTTGCAGAACTCAGCTTGCAAGAGGTTGGAAGGACAACTGGCACGTAGCGATCGCTTCAGGTCTAGCCACAACATTTCAATTGGATTAAGATCCGGACTTTGACTAGGCCAATCAACAGTGTGAACCTTCTTTCTTTTAAGCCATTCCTTGGTGGATTTGCTTGAATGCAAATCTACCAATTTGTTGATAGGATTGAGAATTCAAGTTTCCCTGAATAATATAAAGTGCCCTGGCCCGGAGGCAGAAAAGCAACCCCAGACCTTCACATTTCCACCACCATGCTTCACTGTTGGGAGGAGGTTCTTTTCCTGGAATTCAGTGTTGGCTTTTCTCCAAACATGGCGGCTTTGATTATGACCAAATAAATCTATTTTGGACTCATCTGTCCAAAAAATGGACTTCCAAAAGGCCTCTGGTTTGTCCAAATGCTCTCAGGCAAAGTTGAAACGGGCAGCTTTGTTCTTTTTTGAAAGCAGAGGCTTCTTTTTAGCAACCCTCCCATAAATGTCATGTCTGTTTAATTTTCATCTGATTGTAGATGCATGTACATTTACCCCAGATACTGCCAGAGAGGTCTGCAACTCTCTAGAGGTGATGTGTGGGTTGTCCTTTACCTCATTTATTAATTTTCTGGTGCTTCTTGATGATAGTTTTGATGGGCGTCCACTTTTAGGCAGAGTTGTGGTCATACTGAATGCCCTCCATTTGTAGATGATTTGTCTTACAGTGGATGGATGGAGTTGGAATCTCTTGAAGATGATCTTATACCCTTCCCCAGACTGATGGGCTGTCACCACCTTCTTTTTGATGTCCTTGGATATCTCCTTTCCTCTTGGCATTCTTTGACTCCTTGGCACTACAGTGTTTGGCTGGTTTCCTCTCTCTTTTAACTAGTGTTACTCAACCACTTTCCTAAGGATGTCTGATTGTATTGGTCTGCTTAACTGATTAATTAAGCACTCAAATGTGTTTCACCTGAATCTGTTACCCACTTGACTTTACCAGTGCAGCTGGGGTTTTACTTATATTTGCACATACAATAATTCAATCTTTCATGTAGTTTTCTGGCTGCTCAAAAAATCCCCTCTAAACAAATATATGCAATTGATCAACATACATCTGACATTTAATTAATAAAAAGCAGGTGATAGTAAAATAAGACAATCATGGTATAACAACAGAAAACTCTGAACAACTCAAGGGGTTCACAAGGGGTATATATATATATATATTTTTTATAAAGTATATGTTGTACATATGTATATTATATGTACATATAATATACATTATATGGTTGTTAATGTACAACCATACATCAGGTTTCAATATGGGAATATATTGAAACCCTTTAATGAAACTCTCATCAACTCATTACTGTAACCCTAATAGTTCTAACAGCACGTCAGTGTCATTCACGCACAAGCAGATGACAGGGTTTTAATGGCTAGATGTATCTATTTGCATAGACAGAGAGACAGAGGAGATGAATTTTCTGGAGTGATGTTCTGATGTAGAGAGAGAGAGAGTGAGAGAGTGTCCTTGGCCTTTTGAATGACACTTTAGAAACATGACTGATCACAGCAAACAGAGGTCAGACTCACAGCTCTTGTATGATGAAGAACTCTTTTCTGGTCTCGAATGCATCAATCAGCTGGAGAATGTTTGGATGTTTGACCCTGAAATAAAAACATCACAGCAAAGAGTTGAATAGATTCTTTAACTCGCATTAATAAAGTGTTACCAAAACAGTGAGAAAGGACCAAAAAAAATCACTGTCTCACCCTCTCCATTTTTATCCCCATTTCTCACTCTGTCTGTAAGTCTCTCTCATTAATCTTTCATTTTTAAGCAACATGTTCTGTTTTGATTCTGCACTGATTTTAGGTTTGGGGTCACAAAGACCCCAACAGTGCATGTTTAAAAATAATAATAGTATGATTTATAGAAGTTAAATTAACCTCTTATTTTCCCCTCCAGGTCTTTTAATAAGTTCATCTGACTTAATCAAAACCCAGCAGGCAGATATTATTGAAGCTTTCCCCACTGTTTTAACACAAAGCATATTCATCAGCAGTGTGACTGGTATCCATTCTAGTAACATTATTTCTGTTTGGGGTCAAGGGGGGTTTTACACTGATTGGATAGAGATCTGATTATGACATGGCCAAGTGTAAATGACCTCCAAGATGCCACAGATGATCTCCACAGGAGGTGGCGTTTGTTTGTTCAGGCGGGAACAGCAGATCAGATTTATTTCAGAATCACATTTATGTGGCCAAAGCGCTGACAGAAAATCGATCTGATCAAACAACATGTATGAAATGACTGGTGTAAATACCCAGCTAACAATTTTGGGTGATAAGCATGTTTCCCTAACATTTCCCTCAAGTAACAAAAGCATTAAAAATGTTATACTGCAAGTTCTTGGATAACATTGAGAGAACTTTTAGAGAATGCTGCACAGTGTTCTGAGAACGTTCTCTGTTAGCTGGTGGGGCCCCAGACAAACACTGCACAAGAAATCTAAACAAACAACATGTGCATTCACGCAAGGAGTGTATCTGTGCATTGTAAATGCCAGTCACAGAATCTCAGCATGAGATAATGTACGACATTCATTCATGGTTTACATCAATTGTACCCCAAATAGATATTTTACGGGGAACATGTGAAGCATGTTCTCCTGTCTTTGCTTATAATCAGATTAGGAAAACTCACCAAGTATCAACAATATACTTCAATGTTAAATATATCACGATGGCCCTGAGGTCTATTGGACCTCAAACTGAACATGAGGGTTTAACTTGTCCAGTTGCTCTCTCGGATTAGCTTTCTCACATCACCTCTCTTCATCATCTGCTGAAGCTTTGAGTCACCACATACATTTTCAGGATCATGATCTCGTTCTTGGCAGCCTTCCGCACTTTCCTGCCATCCTTCTTGAGGAATTTCTTGCACACGTAGACCTTGTCCGTCTGCCGTTCTTTTACCAGACACAGCTCGCAAAATTCTTTCCTGCAGAGAGAAATTACACCCAATGACGCATTTTGCAGTACAGTCATTGCCAAGCATCTCTTGCCATTGTAAATCATGCAATACAATCATATATGAAGTCCAATGTTGTAACAAACACCTCTGGATCTAAATAAACGTTTAATGAGGTCATTTGTCTGTAAGGGATGGGTTGGCTTTCTTAAGGCTATAATGATGGATCTATGCACACTCACGCCTTGAGGACCTGTCCAATCTCATATTTGTCAGTAATGTCTGACAGGCTGTTGTATGTCCGCCCATCTCGCAGAGCAAGGCACCCAAATGGCATGACAGCATCCACCTGTCCAGGGGAGGAGAAAAAGCAGTGCACATACAGATCAGCCTCAATAAAGCTAATGTCATTCAGCCCACTGCAGGAGACGTCCTTACAAACTAACCTCACCAGAAAAGTTCCCACACAGACATGGTGAAATGCTGTTAAATGCTGTTTATGAAACATGAGCAGAAAGATTTTCTTTGTAAGTTGTTTATTGAACTAAATAGTTTTAAGTTCGATTTTCACAGAACCTCTTTTTGCTTGTGTTTCCTGTATAATAACCCACTCATTATATGGCACTTTCTGTATAACCTTCAGAAAATGTTCTTCGGCTTCTTCAGGAGGTCACAGTAAATATTAAATGAGCTGCAACACTGTTACTATAATGTCTAAATGTAATAAAACCAGAATAATTTCAAAACACTTGATTATGTGAAATGGAATTTTACAATTTTTTAAAAGAGAGAAAAATATACGGTAACAAGGTTACACACAAAATCTGGACAAACACGGTTATGTTTACAGTAATTAAAAAGCTAGCTATGTAATATATGTATTTAATGTCAAATAAACATTTATATCTCTAACATAACAGTATATTTTTTACTCCAATGAACATAATTTCTATAAAAATTGTCTTTATTGCTTTAAATAGGAGAAATGTTTGTATCCTATTTTTAAATCAGGAATAAGTTAGGAAAACATCAGAATGAAAAGATCCCATAAAGAAACCACAAGCAATAAACAAACAATTGATTCATTTGTATTAGATTCTCCAGAATCGATATGGCACACAATTACAAGATCAGAAACATCATGCTCAAGTGAAAGTGTTTCAACAGATGGTCAGAGGATCTGTTTCTCTGTGCAGGGAAACCAAAGATCAGTTGGTATCAGTGAGAAAGAGTCTGACAGGAGTGCTGAACTTCATGAGAACAGAGAGCACTGGACTGCTGGCTGTGTAATCCAACTCTTGCCTCTAATCCCTAATCCCTTACATGGATCTATGCAAAGGACAGAATACAGTAAGGGAGGTTGGGAACTAATGTTATTATTATGTAACCACAATATTGTGTCAGTCATGCTGAATTCCACCATTGTGAATGCTGAGGTCCATTTGATATGAAGCCATGAAATGTAAATGTTTCTGTATGTTCAAAAAGTGAAGGGAGATAACTGATGCACTCCAGAGCATTAACCAGACAGCTGTTCATCCTAAAGCAACAGCAACATGATGTTCTCATAACTTCTTATTTGTTATTTTGCATTACTATTTCTGATACTCAGCTTCTGGTAGCACAGAACAACCAGATAACAGTCAATTATTATAGTACCGCTATGATTTGAATGTGACAGGCCTGCTAAATGAACATTTCAATAAATCAAACATGACAGCCAAACAACACATTACAACAGGGAGTTCTGACACAATAAGACTGCCAGGTAGTCGAGATGAGAACATAATGTTTGGAAATCTAATTGGTAATATTTTCTGTACAAGCACTAACAATAAAAAGGTACCGTATAAAGAGAATATAATAAACTGCTATAGTTTTTGACAAGGTAAATGCAAAGGAAATTATACTTTTTAAGCCATCAGGGTTACTACGTTTCTCTTACAGACACATTTTAACACTCTTCCCATATGGCATGAACATACTGACAAGAGATGTTTTTAACAACCGTGGCTTCCCTCTGGATATGCATGCAAATACAGGAGGTGACATGCTTACATTAGGTTAGTGATGCACATGTTTTGATGGCAGCTTTGGATTGAACTGATGGATCACATGTGACAGCCTCTGCTCACTATTTACACTCAATACAAATGTTTGCACTGCATTATGGGACTCAGGGGCATGATAAACACAGGTGCGAGATCAGATGACATCATTCTCTCAAGTAAATCTTGTGGGGAAAACGTCATTAATGCTTCATTACAGTATATGCACAAACGCAGCAAGGGAACAAAGAATAATGAGCCCTCGTAATTTCTCAGATCATTCAGGCAGAAATGTATGTAGTTTTAATTAGGGGCCCATGCATATTCATCATGGCTATTTTTACATAACTACTTACACATCCCGCCCCTCACATACGCACACATGCACACACCCATACTTTACTCCAAAATTAGCATTACAACGCTCCTTACAGTCAGTGAAAAATGCCCTAGATATTTAAAATGTAGAAGCAAAGAAATGCCCCTCTAGACAATTCTTACATTTTTTAGCTGATTATTGCTTTGATATTCTGTTTGATATTGCCAATATTCCGTGTGCCTGGAGTTTAATTATGGGTTTGGACACTGTAGTGACTAATTTAATTAACACGTTTATTCAAAGTGTTTTGCTTAAACGGACAACATGCTGTTTTACACTATGCCCTAACCATGATACCTCACCCAACATTTTCTGCCTGTCCACATCGATCAGTGTGCAGTGTGACACAATCCCAGCCAATCAGAAAACATGTGATGTTTATTGTGCAGGTATGATGAGATTTTGGACCAATAATATTTCACAGTGGGTGGGGCTACCAGACGCTGCAGAAACAGAAACTTAGAAGTTATTTTAGCAATTCTTTTACCAACGGTCACGATCACAGCTGGTTTTGTTGTATAGTTATACATTATTAAATGTTTATGAAATATGCCCTTATAAAGGTAAAAAGGTGAATATTAAATAAAAGATATAATTTCATAGTCTGAAGGCAACATGTTCACCAGAGACCAAGTTGAAGAAAGAGATGAAGAAAAAAGCGTCAGATGGCTCTTGAGATGGGAGATGGTCTTTTCTATAAAGACCTGCTCACAACAGATGCCTCCCTCCATCATTAAAGACCTTAAGAGCAAAGACAGGCATCCTCACCAGACAACCCCAGGATGCTCCTCTGTAATGGTGCCTTCTTCTCTCTCCTGTCGGTTCTGCTCTTATTAAAGCAATGAATCTTCATCTCTAGAGACACACACATTAAACACCAGAACCAATCCCACAGGATAGATGAGAGGAGCCCCACTGCTCTCCAAACACGTCGGAACCTGAAACCACACACACCTCCTCACAAACCAGAAGAGCAACAAGCTCCCGCAGTTCAAAAGTCACAGCATGGAGAGAAGTTTGATCCTGTCTTCTTCCTCTTGCTTAATGTGGTGCTAAATTACAGCGTGCAGTCTTGCTTTTTTCCACCTCTCAGACACAAACACCATAATCATTATCGTCCTGCTGGGTTTATTATGCATTTGGTGTTCTGAATTCTGGCACTACAGGAGGAAATATTTGCCAGAGCCTCTGATAAAGCCTTTAAAAAATATTGAGAAAAGACTCATCTGAATTACTAAAGCAAATATTCTGAGTTGGATGCGGTTTCTTTAAATGTTACAATGTTATGGCAAAAAAAAGATTTAATCCTGATTGCATCAAGAAGTTTTGCATTTCTGCGAGCAAGACACTGTTTACACTAAGTATTAACAGGGTTTGGGGGATCCAAAGTGGTCAATGTTAAAAATACAGATAAAAATTCAGTCGAAAACATTTTGTGATTAGATCTCGCACAACACTTCGCATTTGTTGTGAAAAGCCACCTTAAACAACATCAAGGGCTGACTATTCAACAATAAATCATTAATTTTGTTAAAACAAGGTTTTTAAACCTTGTCGCTTGTGTGGAAAATCAATACATCTGTTTGCACGAGACTTCATTAACAAAAGTCCAAAATTAATAACATATCTGACTGCATGACTGAGTTCTTGGAACAGACTACGGTATAAATGTACAGTAAATGGTGCAGTATCAACCTCACCCAGGCTGAGCCAGTCCAGCTGGGCTAATGCTAGGAGCAGCTGGATCCTCCACAGATCAGGGAGGGGGGAAGGGAAGGGCTCTCATTCACAGACAAGATGCTCATCCAAACTGTCTGCTCCTCAGGAGGGAGGCTCAGAAAACTGCAGCTGATGCGAAAGGACAGCCTCCACGCAGGCCACTGAAGACCTGCATTGAATCAATCTTTTACCCTTCAGGTAGAATTGAATAGAACTGATGGCACAGATTTTGATTTTTGACTCTTTTTGCAGGTTATATGCAATGAATGTGACTGGAATCTGTGCCAAGCTAAAGACTCACAGAAGGGCATATGGTGAGCGCAAACAGAAAGGAGAACAGAAAGAAAATGAATGAAAATGTGTTACGTACAAATAAAGGCATTAATATTTCTGTCTGATGTGTGTCGTATATACAAGGTGAGCGATGTCTGTCTCTAGTGGTACAGAAAAGAACTGCAAAAATATTACCTTCAAACAGATTTCCAGAATACTAGGTTTCCCTGGTCAGAAAACCACATAGTCCCGCCCAAGCTCATGCCATTGGTTGAGCCAGTGTTGCTGTGTTGGACTGGACAGGTCATTTATAAGCAAATGTTTTGTGCTACAGAGCCACAATTTTGTACTTTTCAGGTAATTCAACCTACTAATGGCTTATCTAACTGTTCTTACATATTAAGCTTGGGTAAGAGAATATCATAACATTAGAAAACTCCTCAAGTCTTATGAAAGCAAAATAACTTCAAATGTACTCTTCATTTTTTTGTCATGTAGGCAGAGAACAGGAAGGTTTTGTGAAAACACTGCAGTTACACCAATAACATGCTTTGGAGAGGACACATTTTATTCACTGAAGACAGAAGCCATCAAAGCTTTTTATTCATCTCTCTGCCTGGGACTTTTATTCTGGTCTCATTAACTATAACTGTTACCTACGATGACACAACTGGATTTCATTGTGGCTTTGGCCACATATTTATAATAAGGGACTCCTGTGGTCCTGTACTCTCTTCTTCTCCTCTATGCAAATGTCTAGTTTTTGAGCCTTTGACTACTCACTGCATGAGAATATGCCCAACCCAATTATAATCACTGATCTTCATAGTTCATAGATCCCTCAACGCTGAACCGTCCGCGAGCGACGGCAGAGCAGAAAATAATTTACACCCGACATTTAATAAGCAAACTTTGCTCACTGCAGCAATATAAATTTACAGCACCAGTCTGCGGGTGGAACACTGGGTCTGTTTTTCACTGGGTCTGAATTATGGATGTGTTATGAAAACTAGCTGCAAAATAAATGCAAATGAACCCTTGTAAATGTATTACAAATGATGAAACGACGCTCAAACCGTCTGCATAATGACAGAGCCCCCAAGTTATGAATGAGGCCGGGGGTTTTTCAATGAAAAGCATTATTTTCACTCACATTAAAACCATTAGCGCAATTCAAATACAACAAACCCACTTAAAGCAAAAGCCCAGCTAACAGGGACCATTCTCAGAATTCTACCTAACGTTCACAGATTGAAAAAAAATGTTTTATTAATGTTCTTATAACCAAGAAATAACGTTAATGCAATGTTTAAAAAACTGGACGTTTTGAACATTCCCAGAACTTTCAAAATACCATTTAACATTTTTGTTACTTAATGGAAATGTTAGGGAAACATTACTATGACCTAAAATTTTTAGCTGGGACAGTCTTTTCCCCACCCTGGTACAGCAGGAGACATGACTATTGCACTGGTTTGGTGTATAATGAGTTTTTAAAGCATGCTGACAGCTTGGTTAAAGGGCCGTTCATGAGACCCTTCTTGCAGCAGTTCTGGTGCTTTTTTGCCATGAATGCCTGTGTCCTAGCAGACTCTAAATGAGGTCCCTGGGGTCCTGCTCAGCCAGGGCCACGTACACGCCGTCTGCATCATTACTCTCTGTATCTCTACAAGCTGCTCTTCAGCTATAGATACTGTATATCTCCCAATGGGAAAAAATGAAGCTACAACAGGAGTACGGGTGTGTAACCTTTGGTCAATAGACACCTGCAGATTAAAGCAGCCACTGACTGAGCGAGGCGGAGCAGATATACAGAGTAATACAGAATAACAGAGCCACAGACATTAAGACTGGAAGCCCACAGAAGTAATGCTCCAAATAATATTTAGCAAATATCTGCACTCTTCATTCTTGTTTGATGATTAACTGGCATATTTACATTTGATGGATTATGAAAGAGGAAGCAAATAGATTTGATGGAGTGTTGTTTGGGTGTTTGTTAGTTATCGTTTATAATTTATGTATTAGTATTGAGTTGATTATGGCTGTAAGGCAATAAGTCACGCTTGCGTGTTGGAGTAAGACTAATGAGATACACTTGCATAACAACTAACTCGACTTAGCAACCTTTGGGTTGCTCTGTGTTTTGATCTGGTTAACTCTCTCACATGAAAACACACACAACACGGCCCTACACATGCTGCCACATGGTCACTAATGATTTGAAAGTCTAATTTTGTTTTGTAATGGTGAGCAGGGGGTGCATTGTGTGACCCAAAAAATTAAAACCACCCACAAACTTCAGATAAGTGTAATAATGGGGTCAAATTATACAATGTTATTTTGCATTTTTTTATTGTTTCCCTGAGGTCCACTTTCTGTAAACCTCATTTACTGTATAATCTTAGTCAAGACTCTTAGTTATGCATTATTATATAAATTTAAGGCAGGGTAGGCAATCTTTTTCCAAAAATAAGTTTTTATGCTGGATAAAAGTCTCTTCACATCCTGATAGCAGTCACTAAATGGTATACATATATTTATACACTTATATATGTTCTGTTCTAGGTGCAGGACAATAAAATGTTCATCCAATCATTGTATTCGGTCCTACTTGCCTGTCAAACTATGTATTTGCATATCTCAAATGACGTGGCTTTGAAGAGCGCTATGAACCAAGAGCTGGATCCTCTCCAAAACTTTAAACAAATATTCCACATATAATACTATTTAGGCCGAGCCAAAATGATTGTTGTGGCAAGCAGCATCAGGTTAAAGATGTGGTTGATAAAGCATAAATTGTGTTAAATCCAGAATGTTCCATTAAATGGGCTGTTTTTGCCACTGTGCCTTTAAGACTTACGTAAACACATGAAATGAGTAACAGTGCTAACATATGGGTTGTGGGATTGGTGTCAGGTCCAATATAATTGGTGCTCCCACATCCTTCAATCACAGTCTCTTTACAAAGCCACATTTTATTGTGACTGGTTCACAAAACAATTATCACCATGTCACACACACTTTGAAGTTCATCTCTAAGTATCTTAGTAAAAGAATGTTTGGGTTCAATTTCAGTCCTGAAATGTACAGTATGGTTACATAGTTCTGTAAATTATGTTCTCCCTGTGGCTGAAGTGATTGTCAAGGACACTCCAGCTAACAATTCTAGGTTGTACGAACATTTCTTCATTTCCATTAATTAACAAAAACATTCAAAATGTAATTTTAAAAGTGTTATGAACATTTCTACATGTTGTATTAACATATTGTTTTATTATGAGAAAGTGATTCATACTTTTTTAAAATCTGTAATGTTTTTAAAACATTCCACTAGTAACTTAAGAATAACGTTTCTTAATGTTATATAACATTTAAAAAATGTTAGTGCTAGAATGTATTTTTAGATTATTTTAAATGAACTTAAAAATGAAAAATCCCTGTTAGCTGGAACGGCCCCAATACAGAGATTAGAAGTCATTATACAAACAATTTGACTGCAGAATGCAGTGACCAACCAATCAGAATCGAGTGTTCCAGATAACCATGTAATAATCAGGGATTATGACTCCTGCCGGCACAACGTGTCAATATTATTTCTGAAAACACTAATGCATCTGCTTTCAAAGGCACACATGTGAACACAGTCCCTTCAGCTGTGCCCCTCTTAGTTTATTGGCCATTGCAGACTATAAAATTGGCATGCCAGCTGAAATATTAAATGACGCATAGGAAAAACTTATGGTGTAATAATTATTGATTCTTATGGGATTTATAAGTACCCTCCCTGGAACCGAATGCTAAGGTTGATTGAACAACTATTGCATATGTGCATGTAAAATACTCAGATCACCTACAGGCATTCACATGCATTACAGCATGCACACACACACACACACACACACACACACACACACACCCTTCTGGCACTCTCTTTCACCAGCTGTGATACTAAACTAACACTGCAGACTGTTTAAGATTCTGTTTGAAAAATGCTTGAGCTATTCCGCTCTCCACTACTTTATTATTTTTATGTAAAAATAACTATTAGCGAAGC
>JAZGTJ010000249.1:149554-161923 GCA_036877575.1 Botia almorhae
CCCCCATCTAAGCCCAGTTAATGAACATCCTCTTAACAGTTTGTCTACACACTATATCTCTCTGTTTTTTTTAAAGCTTTGATCCTTTACACCATTGTCTCTCCAGCTCTCCCTCTCCTCTGTTTTCAAATGTGGCAGCGGAGAGAACACACATAATGCTGGAGAATAGAGGACAAAACCTGAGACGCCACAATTTTCAGATTCAAATCAGTACTGGACAAAGGCATTGTGTGGAATGACCATCGTTACACAAGGCGAATTTGGCAACAGAAACGGAGAGCATCTGTTATGCACAGCCAATTAAAACCTTATGTCATTCATTGTTTGCCACAATCACAAAAATGCAAAACGAAATAGTCGACTGACAGAAATGCCAAAAAAACCCAAAACACACTAATTCATCAGTTCATTAACAGGGCAAATACTGTAATTATCATCAGAATCTGATTATTATGACATCAACAATGACAGAAATGATTATTGTGACATGTAGCTAAAATAATCTGTTAGGCATGGCACTTGAAAAGCAGCTATAAGTTAAACGTTTGCAATACCAATTCTATACTTTAGTGATACTTCCACACATGGTGTACTCTTCTACACTCACCTATATTCTAATCCAATGGCTGAGAACTTGAGAAGCACTGCTCTAAACCTCAGCTTCATGTATAAGACCTCCCTGTCCATCATGATCTTTATGGAGAGAGTTAATAAAGAACTTGCCAACAACAAAGACAACTTGGAATCCAAAAAAACTAAACTCACACCTGCAACAAACTTTTGAAACACCTTACTGCAGCTGCAGCGAATTCAAAAATAGCTTAACGGTCATCTAATGAGAACAGCTGTACAGACCTCCAACAGATAATGAAATAAACATAATGTGTTTTCATAAGTTGAGGTGAATCTGAGATAGGAAAGATCTTATTATGTGAATTTGAGAAACTGCCTTGGTGTACGTGTGCCCATTTGAGTACAGCCATGTCTTCTGAGGAGAATTAGGTCAGTCGGGCTCCTGGGAGAATCAGAGAGAAAGCGAGAGAACGAACAAGAATAAGCAAGTCAAAGGCAGACAGCAGGGATGAGGGATGGAGAGAACAATGTGGAAGGTTAGAAATGAGGGATACAGAGAAGGAGAGAGAGAGAGAGAGAGAGAGACCTGAAATGATATAGTGCATGGTATCAAGAGAACAGCAGGCATCAGTCGCATTGCCTCATGTGTTAAATACTTTGAACTTGAATCTTTTTACGATATGGAATGATGCAGACAGGTTCCAAGAATCATTTTTTGACCACACAACAGTATAGGTAAATTTACCAGTCATAAAGATGTTTTTGTCATAAAGATGTTTTTGGACTGGCAATAAAACTGTATTTTTGCCTAATTTACTTTCAGCTAAAGTAGGGAATTTCTGAGAAACTCTTAAAAGTTAAAATAAACACCCAAACAAACAATTTTGTGAATATTTGCTAAAGGTCTGTTCTGTGTGTGTTGAAATGTTTATTGTACATAGTCCTGTTTGTAAACAGAAAAAAACAGTGGATCAGACCGATCACCACAACACCATAACACTCCTGTAGCCAATCAGCAATAGTATGCACCAGCTGTTAGTGCTTGCCTGCGTTGCCTAATTTTTAGTTGATTTGAGGGTGGAACAATAAAGGGGGGAGTTTTTTTATTTGGGGGTCGATTTATCAACAGCATTTTTCAGAAATCGTTTACTGCACCTTTAAAATAGTTTTTGTCTGTATTTTATAGGAAATATTTATCCATGTTCTCTCTTATATATTTGAAGCAAAAAGTGCAGATCATTATTTTAATGCCACTGGCAGCATCAGACTCAAGTCAGTCTTATAGTGAACTGGCGCCTGTTACCAAATCATCAAGACACATCTTGATTTTGTTCCTGGTATTTTTGGTTCAGTAGTTTTATGCCAGGAATATGTCACCACACAGAGTTCTGGAGTTATGACAATACTTTTTAAACACTTTTGCTTCCCAACTGAACTGCTGATGTGAAATTTCACATATTTTCTAAGGTACGCCATCTGTATTTGATTTGGTCACATTGTATATATCAGATCAACCAAAAGGGGGTCATGTATCATTATTACATTATACTTTAAGCCATACGTTATTTTACAATTTATAAAAACGTTACTGCCAACTGGCCAGTAAGTCTGCTGAATTTACTTGCCAAAGCCTGTTAGTACTCACATTTGGACAGCGTTCATTTTGGACCTTGGATATAGAGACGCTTATTATGTGGAATAAAATTCAAAAGATAAAGTATCACAGACAAAATTATAGCCACATTAAAAAAGATTACACACCACAAAGACCCAAAACACAGCTCTCCAAATCAGTGTGTTGCTACTGCACCCCACCCCCCACACACTCCCAATAATTATTAAATACAATTACATATTTCTTCCTCTATACTGTAGGACTTGACACTATACGGGGTAAACAAATATTGGCGGAATAGATTTGTGAAATATTTAGGGCCCTCCAATCACATTGAACTTCACATGTACATTTCGCTGACCTTCTAGAAATGTGTCAAATAGGAAAACTGGGAATGTGTATAAATATGTCCCACCCTCATTTCAGTACTTGCCCACAACAGCGAATAGAAGGTAGATACCCAGCTAACAGGAAACGTTCTCAGAACATTGGCTAATGTTCTGTAAAAGTTCTTCCAAGTTAGTAAAAAGTTCTTGCAGTAACGTTAGTAGAATTTTTTTTAGCATTATACATCATGTACATTAAAAACGCTATTCTTAAGTTGTTAGTGGGATGCTTTAAAGTTACAGAATATGGAAAGTTTGAATAACGTTCCTACAACCAAATTATTACAGCACCTAAATAAACTGGACGTTATGAACGTTTATAGAACTTTTAAAATAATGTTTAAATGTTTTTATTACCTAAAGAAAAACATTAGGGAAACGTTTTTAACAACTCAGACGAATAGCTGGGTAGCTGGATAAAGTGGTAAAATGACAATCAACAGGCTGACAAGCCAACTGCCTTTCTTGCAGCAAATTTTCTCACTGAGGTTTCACTCAGATTATCAAGCGTGTCTGTCACTTAAACCGCAATCCTTTCATCGATGTATGAATTTGAAATATTTATGAGAAAATTGTGCAAAATTAAACATTAAATATATAGGTTGTCAACTTCAAGATGCCAAATCAATATCCCGACTTAGGGTAAAATATTTTTCAGAGCACAGACATGTTGGGAAGGTCCACAGCTTGAGGTTCAAAGACTGAAGACCAGAGAAAATCTGTGAGAAAGCAGCCGAGCAGAGAAATGAAAGGGGAACGAGCGTGTGAAAAAAAGTGTGAGATTTTCAGCAGTGAAATCCGCTCGCCGGTAAAGAGAGAGAGATAATGATTGAAATAAAGATATTGCGACCGTGTTACAAAACCTCCCGGAGTCATTCATCCTCTTTGTGCCCACAGAGTGAAATTAACCATTGCACTGATAACTTTCCCACACTGTCTTAAAGGATTCTTAACAAGTCATTAACTTCTTGTAATACAGATTCTTATGTTTGCCCCCTAAGGGGATGTGTTATGAAACGCTTGCATCTATAGTCCTGCTTTATGCGCATCCTTATGCTAACGAGCATGTCGCGGCACTACATCATTGAAAAAAACATTGAGTGGAATTCGCAAGCGTGGCCCAATGAGGAAAATGAATCAGCAGGCGCAGTAAACAGCCAAAGTTGTCTCTGCCTTCACCCGAAAGTGCCCATCTGGAGAGTCTGGCTGCCTGCCCTCACTGTAAACTGTAATGGAGCCAAAATTGCCTCTGTCACATCAACACGCAAAAACTCAAACTAAAAGATTAGCAATTATCGTCATCTCCGATACTTAAACCGGCAAAGGCAAAAAGCAGCCAAATATAGGACTTATGGGTGACGATTCACAGTTCTAAGTAGGTGGATTATCTAAAATCAGGTCAATGAAAGGCAAGGCAGTCTAATTTTTCTCTGCTTCCTGTTGTATTCACTTGATACTCCAATAATCTGTTGCGTAATGCATCTCTTCTCTGTTGGATCATCTCTGCCTTCTGCATATCTAGACATTAGATTAGACATCAAAGATTTGGTTATTTAAAGTACACCCAGAGAGGGACAGCATGCAGAAAGGGTAAAAGGGTTTTAAACAGAATACATTAACAGCGCGTGCATATGCGCATACCGTGCTAACAGTTGACGTGCTATCAGGGATGGATAAATGCTAATGTGCTAAAACATGTTCCTTAAGAACGAAGGTGGTTCGGAACAACAGCAGAAAGGAGGACAAGTGAAGGAGGGAGAACAAAGTGATAAAAACAGACAGACATGAGGCCAAAGATCTGTAGGAGGAACGAACACATGAGTCAGATGCTGAAAACCATTAAACAATACAGTGTTTGACCGTACATACACAGATATTACTGTAGATATTACATATTATCTATTATATAGATATTATTATATTAAAACCATCAATCATTTCTTTGTACCTTGAAAGAAAACCATTACATAGTAGAAGAAATAAGTTGCTTTGCTTTTTTTGTCCTGTACTTTAGATCATTAAGTCAATAAAATGTTCAAAGAGCAGAAAGTCAGGTGTATTAATGTTTAATGATTTAGTAAGTCACAGAGAGCAGTGGACACAGTCTCTGAATTAAATTTAATTAAAGAGTATACCAACTTCTCTACTTGCCTAGTGCTGTGAGTTTCTGTAGGGTTCCACACCTGCTTGTTCATGGCAGTTTTAACACATTCATTTTTAGAGTAATGTCTTAGAATTATATTTTTGTCCATTACCGATGGGCACAAACAGTATTTCTATAAAGAAACTTCTATAGAAATCTAATGAGGAGTTTTGTTCACTGGCCACTTAGCAGTGTAAAGGTTGCTGGTTCGATTCCCAGTGAACACACAGACTGATAAAATGTATAACCTAGGGTTATACATTGTATACCATCTAAGTTACACAGTATTCATGTCACTTTGGATAAAAGCATCTGCCAAATGCCTACATGTAAGTAAATTAACTTGCTGAATGTTTTGTGTTTCTGTGTCTGTGTTAAAAGCTTTTCTTAGAATCATCTACTTAAATGCAAATTACTTAAAAACATCCATAGTCAACCAGAAAATATCCACAAATGGTGTGAGCAGTAGAGCCTTCAGAGACATTAGTTGCACATAAGCTTAAATGCATTAAAAACCAGCAGAGACTAATCACTGTCTTTATTGTGAATCATAAACAGATTTAGGCCAGCATACATTTATATTAAGATGAAAAACAACAGCAGAAATTCAATATCAAGTATTGCAGTGTTTTCTTAATATCCTCCTCAGATAAATAAACAGGAAGATTATTGCTGAACAGTGCTAAAATAACATAACATGTCATAATGAGGATGAAGTTTTCAATGGCCAAAGCTTCATCTATCCATTTCACTCATTCCCCATTCCCTTTATCATCTGCCTCTCTTTATCCTCAAGTTAAGAGTTATGAGGTACCGAACAGGGCTGTGGGGAAGAGTCCTCATCACTGATTTATGTTTATGCTTCTCGGTCCCTCATGTGTTTATACTCTGAATGTGATAGAAAGCACAGCTCATCACAGAAGCGAACACAAGGACCTTCATTGTCATGTGGAAAGCCTTAACTTGAATGTCTCACTCATCTATTTCTTCTTTTTGTTTTGTTTTGTAACAAATGGTGAAGTGCAAGCTGCTTCTATTGTCACATGCAATCGGAAACGAAATTATGCTGAGAAAGGTGGCTAAGCACAGTTGAGTTGGTGTACAGCTCCTCGATTGGATCTTTCTCATTGAACTGCCTGAAAATTCTATAATGTAGATGATTAAAAGTAATTTGATGGGCAGAAAGAGAATGTGCGACTGTGAGTGAGACGCAGTGTGTGTGTTGAGACTGTGAGTGCATGACCCTCATAATAGCTTAGTTGTCCGCATATCTCAATTAGACTGTAATTGCCACTCTCTCTTCATGTTAATTTCTGTTGGAGGGGCAGCTGTAAGTTTTGCGCCTGGCCCATGCTGGTATTAAGGACTCATAATCTGTTGCCCATGCCTGCATATTAGTAAAAGATAATTATATTATATTACCTTTCTATAATATGTTTGTCAAGAGTGCTACAGGGTGTGGAAATGATTATCAACACTGCTACAGTAGACATACGTCATCTCAGCAATGCTGTAATCTCCAAAATAACCATTTGTGCCCCCTGGAGAGAGTTCACAGAAAGGCTGTAGAGATAGGCCTCTGCTGCTATGAGAAAGGACATGTGTTGGGGTAATGCAGCCATAAAAGCAACAAATAACATCATTATCATCATTATCTCTAACAGGTTCTAGACAGTTCTACAGTCTGTGAGTTCTGGAACAGTTAATCTACAAATTTTCAATCTACCAAAATTCCTTATCTACAAACATTTCTGATTTTCCAACATTCCTAGATCTTTCTCCTTCTCATACATACAAACAAACAGACATATCCTGTACTGTGTGTATAGGTGTGTTTGTCTGTGTCTGTTGTCTACAGCTCCGTGTATCCACACAAGCTATACCAAAAACAAATCTGCAGAAAAGTTTCATAGCAAACATAAAACTGGTTTGCTACAAGATCATCAACCTATAGGAATACATTTCACAAAGATTTTATGAATCCTATTTCATTTGTCATAATGGGAAAGTGTTTGTAGAGATAACACAAATCCATCAAGGAAAACAACTCATTTGTTGTAGGCTTATATAATTAACAAGCATTTACTTCGTTTGCCTAAAACTGTAAACAGCACTTTACGGTTTAAGAAGGAATATTGGACAAGAGACTTAGGTACCTGAAGCTGATTTCACCCAAACGCATCTGTGGGAGGTATGTACTGTAGTGTGTAGGCAAACTGTATGAATCTAACTTGAAAGTCTGTTCTATATGTAGCCCAGAATCATAATGTTCCTCAGAATTTTTTGGGATGTTTTGTTGCACTGGTTGGTAAATGAACAAACAGTTTATGCGGTGTAATGTCTGTGTACATGGGTAAATGACGTCAAATACTTTTGGAAAGTGTCCAATGCGATGATGTATTTTTAACATGCAAAAGTTCTTGCATTTTAAGCGAGATTTTATCCTACAATCCTGATGTTGATATAGACGTGTTATCAACTACTCATATGTGCATAACTTTTGCTGCATATATTTGTCAGAAGGGTTGATTCTGTGACGAGTCTTCAGAATTAAATAACTTAATTGGCACCAACCAAGAGGTGAAAACAATGTTGTGTGACATGGTGCGAATGGGAATTAACATGTATATAAATAACCAATTGTGTACAGACAGTCAATTACGAATGTGACTCATGATTGTGATTTCCCTCCACCACTGTTACAGAGAAATGTGATGTGTGTCACAAAGGTGTGTTTCCACACTGTGATGGAAAGCCATTTGAGAATGTGAACTGGGTAGCCTCTGCTCTAGCTTGGGTTCTCCACTGTTTCGTTTAGGGCTGTCTGCACTTATAGTTTCATAAGTGGCATAATTTGTTGAGTATCTGGAGGTGATAGAATAACAGGGTTGAAAGCTGTATTGATTTTCTTCCAGTGGGAACATAGATAATGATGCCGACATTAAGCAAAGGTGTCGCCCCCAACTTACATCGGTTACCTGTATACTGACAAAGACTTTACATTTCGCCTGATCAAGTCAAATGTCCTTTTATGCCAAAGTCTAAAAGCTGTAAAAAGCTGTAAAAGATGAGAGTGAAATTTCATGGCCATCTTGCAAGCCACGTACCTCAGCTGGGATTTTAATCTTGTGTGGGTACAA
Organism: Botia almorhae; assembly: GCA_036877575.1. Taxonomy (NCBI): domain Eukaryota; kingdom Metazoa; phylum Chordata; class Actinopteri; order Cypriniformes; family Botiidae; genus Botia; species Botia almorhae. The sequence continues at coordinate 157,412 of JAZGTJ010000249.1, forward strand.
GCAATAATCATGACTGTGTACTGACAAACCCTCATGCATCTAAAAATCACAGCTGCGTATCAGAATGAAGGGATTTTTATTGCTAGTTTTGTAAGAGACCCTCAGACCAGACCAATGTAAAACCTCCACAAAATAATTTATTTTGAAGGGATGATATTATTTTGCTGTTGCTGTATTTTTATCTTCAACACCAACCACCATGTTTGCCTTTCAAGAGAATCCTTTCTTTCTATCCTATTTAATTCTCGTAATGCAATTTTATTGCAGTCAAGCTAATCCCATATTCACACAACCAACTTGTGTTTGTTTTGCTTGTGTATATATTTTGTAAATCCACTGTGTTTTATTTCCTCTGCCACTCAACCATATTTTGGCACATTTTGAGTCTGGAGTCCATCACAGCCATTAACCATTTATAATAGAGCCGTTCTAGAGGTTTAACATTTGTGAAATGCTGCAAATGAGTGTTAGCTGGGAAATCCTGCATCATGCTGCGATGTGTTATGAGGATGTGCAATATTTCAGACGTGTTCACAGCTCACCTGTGGGTGCGTCTGTCACATTCACAAACACCTCCCTGGCTGCAAACGCTCTTTAAATGTGGCACAGGGTAAAACAATCTCGGCAACTACGACCTGCAGCTAAGAGCTCTAGAAAATTAGTCAGTGATGTTTGCATATGAGTTCTTTAGACTAGACTTACTAAACAGAAAAGCTGCCATCATATATTCGTGCTCTACATAAATGCACCAAAAACAACAAAGGCAAACAAAACACTATCAAATTTTAAAGGTTTATTTGGGAATTTTAGCTGACTTTTGGGAATTGTAAGTGAAATTTTCTAATAATCTCAACTCACTGTTTTCTTTCTTAAAATCAATGGAATTCTTTTAGTGTGCTTGACAATTGACGGATTAGACAAATACAGAACCTGATGTGCCACCAAAAGTATTGGAACGAATGTTTAAACTCATTGAAAACCACAATAATGAATGGTAATGAGCAAAAGATGTGTGGTACTCCTAGCATTAGATGACAAACAGAAATATTTGGTTGATCCACGTGTTACAAAACTCAACTTTCTTTTTTCAAAACATTTTTATTATAATTTGTACAACCTACAATAAGAGGTCACAAAAATGTGGAGCTCCGACTGAAACTAGTAAATGTAAAAAAAGTATCAAATGTCAATGTGTTTTTGTGTATTTTATATGCATTCCCCACTAACAAAACACACACACAAACACACAACACCAACGTTGCTGTGGGTTTCGTTGACCATGAATTTTTCGCCGCCCTAAAACATATTCTCTCGAGTTAAGCCACTTGTAAAATCAATTGCTGAACGCCTGTGTAAGGCGTTAGTCGAGAAGGACAGCAACACAAAAACAAAATATGAGACAAGTACCAAAGTGGTCACTCTGCGATTGATGTACTTCTGTACAAGAGCAAAAAATACGTATATGGATAAGAAAACGTTACTTAACAATTGCAACAACCACCGCCTCTCTGATTGTCTGTGCAATTTGCTGCACACATTTAGAAAATTTCCACATCAAGCTACGCAATGTTGTGAAACATTATTCCCAGTCTTATTTCTTTATTAAGTATAAAAGTATGTATGTTAAACAACTTTTAGCTGTAAGGGATCAAATTACTCCTGGAATAATTAAATAAAAGCAAGTCTGGAGGTAACAGCGCAGATGGCGCATCTCTCTACCTCATACACCTATATGATCATACTCGACAGGTTGTATTTTATAACGCATCTTCGACACTACCGCCCTGTTTTCTTACAAACTAATCAATGAAGTGAAATTACGGCTACACGGACTCGAAAAGGAAAAATATGTTCTGGTTTGTTTCAACAGACATCCCGCCTATTTTACTCTGCTGATATTTTCAGTTTAAAAGCAAAGGCATCAAGGTTTAAGACGATATGTCAAAACATCTAAAGTTGGTTTACCTGCTCGGGTTGGCACAGAGTACGCACGGGTTGAGTGAGAAAATCCAAACTTTGAAGACCGAGAGCCCTTGATCGGGTGTTAGCGGCTTGTGAATGACAGACGCATTGGATCAGCGGAGTTCAGACGAGACTACCGGCGCTGGATGCCGCTGCCTGTCCTTCCCTCCCTCTTTCTACCCCAGAGAAATAAATAATCTCTGCTTTCATCTGGATCACTGAATCGCTCTCTCCCTCCCTCTCTCTCAAGATTCAAATAGATTTATTGCCATGGCTAGAAAAAGAGTTTTTTAATAAAAACATGTTTTTAAATAATACACGTAAAAAGTAATGCATATAAAATAAATATGTATCTCTTTCTCTTACACACACACACACACACACACACAAAATAGGAATTAAATGATGGTATTGTCCACGTAAGCAGGTGTGAATACATTCTATGACGCGCTGAACTCGCTTCAGTGCTGTTTTTAGGCAGAAGAGCAGCTGAACGAGTATTCCGGTGCTTTAACTGGTTTGTTGCACGGTGCACTTCGCTTTTCGAGCATTATCATCAGATGCGACTAAACCGAGTAATGCGCGGTCGTTTTCCTACAGATCAACTGAACAATATGCATCAGTTTGCAAGTATCTAATAGTCTCCAAAGGCGGTGAATTGCAGTGACTAGCAGATTTCGAGTGACGGGATTACTACATCGGATTAAACCGCAACAAACATCATTTCATTTTCTGCGCATTAGCTGAAGCATGGCGCAATGAAGCGCTCTTACTCGCGCTGTAGTGTCCAGCTTTGTTTTTATGAACTTGTGACAATTTATATCACTTCCTAAGCCACGATGATAATGGGCAAGAACAATTGGCAAGAGCTTCATATACTGAGTTTCCTAATGGTTTCGTGTGGTTTTATGATGCCTTTGAAGGTTTAGACAAACCAGTAGTCTTCCACAAATGTAATAATCATGGCATCTCAGCATGTAAAGCCCATCTGCATGGCTTCACATCATTATGAAGTTCATCAGGCAGACAGAAAATTAAAGGTTGCTCTTATAGCCACCATCATCTCTCTGGGTAAGGTAGAAGAGCTAGTCTGCTCTTAATGGCATGAACCATTGAACCACACAGAGATCAGGGCAGCAATGCTGTACAGGGTCTTTAGTGTGCCAATGGGATACAGACAGATGGCTTTGTAATTACGCAGGAACTGACCCCTGTGTGTGTGTGTCGCTTCCGCTTCGAATAAGAACATTGTTTTCTCAATAAAAACTATTACATCTATACATGTATGTGACTAATCAAATCACATATTTAATGAGGTCTAATTTAGAGGGTACCACAGCAATATGATTTAAATTCAAGATCAATAGCTCCAATAGTTTCTATATACTAAAGCAAGCAATTTAAAGCAGTGGTAGAACAAAGTATAAATAGAACAGAGTCCGACCCTGATAATCTAAAGCAACAGTCTAAAGATTTTTTAAAGAATTTTGTTTTGATGTAAAGACTAAGCTTAGTAAAGGCTTCTCTATAGTGTGGTTCTCTATTTAAAACCAAAACACCAAAAATACAATATAACAAAGCTTTGTTAAAACAGTCTTGCCTTTGACCCGTGGTCCATAAAATCGAAAGTTGTATAATTAGGAATTGGGTTTTAAGAGGGGAGAAAATGGCCCCATTGGCAGGCCTATGTGAGACAACCTATAATTGGACTGTAGGCACATTTATTGAGCTGGCTACACAGTGTCCCTGTATTATGCTTTACCATTTAATTGTAATAATTAAATTGCCCAAAAGAAGTGGCAATACAATCTAATCCATTTTCAGTTCTTTGATCAAGAAGCCTCTCATTTCCATTTCCATTCTGTCTTGTTCGCACTGGTGCTGGGAATCTCACAGAATCATCTGAAGAATTATGTCGTTGACTAAAGGCTTCCTTGCAGTTATTCTCATCATATTCAGAATTGGATTGGGCATGTAGCGACTGTCTAGCTGACCCTTCATACAAATATTTAAATGTTTCTCTCTTTGTTTCGGACTTTGAAATTTCTTTTGTCAATTTCACTAGCTGTTCCTTCAAAATGATCTCTTCAGCCTCGCAATTTTCCAATGACATGGCAAAGCAGCTGACTTAAGAATTTAGCAACTTGTTTTCTGTTTTAATTTCTTCTAATCTTTTCTTAGTTGCCTTGTATGAGGCAAAAAGAGCTTGAAGTGCATTAGCAACTTTTCCCTCTTTGTTTTTAGGCATTTTGGGATAATTTTTAAATTGAGACATAGCCCACTCGTATGGGTTATCTGCCTTCTCTATCCCATCAAACATTCCTACTGAGCCGTGCTTAGCGATTTATTTAACTATCAGCTCTTCCATTTTCAAATCTTATTAAATTGTCTTCAGCAATTCAATAGGCTTTATTCCTTCACTGACTGAACATTATCTAGTTATTTTGAGATACCTGTTAGTCTAATTATTCACAGCTCCTTTGCTTTGGACACAAATGAATAAAACAGCCACACTACGTCGGCTTCTAAACAAATTTTTTACTTCTTCGG